>CABFOV010001921.1:34703-68695 GCA_902141375.1 Timema poppense
GATTTACGTCTCCCTCACCTTATAGATATTAAGGGGGGGGGGGTTACAGACCTTGTGCCCATTGAAGCGGGTTTTACAATTATTATTTTCATTTAAAGTAATATCTTAGACCCATAGTGACAATTAATAATACTACTGGTTAAAAGAACACGTATCAATTTCTGAGTAAATTAATATCAACTATTATCAAACGAACTTTTTCAAGTGTCTGCACGATTTAAATAAGTCAACTAGTTTTTAATATTTAAAAAAAAGTTTAATGTGTATGTTTAATATATTACAACTACATCAAACAATATGTATAAAGCATTCATGATAATGTTTAGATAAATAACCTAAATATTAAAAGTAAAAAAGCACTATGCTAGATCATTATATGGATAAATGTTTATATATAACTCGCGGAGGTTTATAAAAAAAAGTGTGTAGAAAACTAAATGATTAACAATAATCTAAAACCTAAATATTTTCAAATTTGAGATAAAACCTCTTTTCCTCAAATAATTTGGGTTAACCCCGGATGTCATATGAATAAACCACGTAGCAGAGATTCAAACACTTACCTTGTATAAGAGTCCTACAGCAAAGTAGAACATTTTATAAAAGAGGGAGAAGCGGATAGAACTATACATATTTTTTATGGTAGACCTAAGTATTATCCGTTGTTTGTGTATGTTTTATTTAAAATGTTTGTAGGAGGGTAGAGGGGGGATTTTGAAAATCGCTAGAAATGATGGAGTTTCCCGAGTTAGGTATTTATAACAAACCCCTGAAAGGCAGGCAATATCAAACACAGTTATGTGTGTCGTGCGGTAGAAGCAGTGAGACTTGCTTTGTTTTTATCACCGAAGGATTTCAACGAAGATATTTTTAACAGTTGTCAAATTTCCAAGCAAGCCTGACATTTATCAATCTGCCCTATTCGCGGAGAAAATCTTTTGAGACCTTATTTCGAGTTCAGGTGAAGACTATATTAGTGCAGTGCTTGTGAATATATTTGTACTACAATCAATGTATTCATAGATGGTTTATTGTTTGAGGTTAACTGTTTGGTGAGCTGCCTTAGTTTATGTTAGTTTATAGACCATATTATGGTAAAGCCTTGTGTTAAGAAAGTACACGTTGAAATTCAAACTAATCTTCTATCTTGAACTAAGAGTACACATCTAATTCTGAACACTAGATTAGATTACGAGGCATTAGTTTATAGGCCTGTCTACGAGAGGTTTATTATAATATTTACCAACCTAACAAAACCTAACCTTTATTTGAGAACTGAATAGAAGGATGGAATTTGTTTATAAAAAAGTATATATTTTTTGTTATAATGTAAGAATGGATAAAGTGAGAGAGAATCAAATTAACTCTATTTTTATTAGGTAAATTAAAAGAATTTAAAAAAAAACCTGATTAGGTTCTGTACCTTGATCTATACTATAAATGTACAGAGTTTCAGCTTTCAGAGTCTTATGGAGGCTGTGTAAAGACATAAGTACACATTTTGAAGATATATTGTTTAAAGTAGATAGATACAAATCATCTGTTTTACCGGTGACAATAAGATCAGTCTTACAATCCTTGCTGGGTGTAATTTTGATTTTTCTCCTATGTTTCTCATACTTTATCCCAAATCTTAATTTCCTCACCCCTTACTTGATTAATTTATATTATGTGGGTAGACCGTATGGGTAGTAAAACTCATTAAAATAAACCTATTAGTAGAACTTGTTAAAGATAGATATTAATGTTAATACACGGAACATTTAAATAATAAATGAGTGATCCAATTTTAAAACTATTGTCAAAATAATTTATCTAACTTAAGGAAATAGGATTAAGAACATTAAGTCTGCTTTGAATACTTTACTTTTACCCCTATTATAGCTTTTTCACAGCCGACTAACCGGAAAATTAGATACCAGATCACGCTCAAACAAGAACATGTTTCAAAGGGCAGTTTTCTGCATTCTTAATTTGAAAACAGTGCTATTTGTATTAGTTAAAAGTGTTTTCATTTAAAAGTATTTTTTAATAAATTTAATTATTGTTATTAGTACCACGTCTCACTACCCGCTCGAATTATACGCACTTACGCTAATATGTAATAGTAGGATGATTGTGAGATGAAATGGAGGACCTACAGCTTAACGTGGAATCCAAACCACGATGGAGGCCTGTCATTCCCCACATTCACAAGTTGTGATTAATATACGTCTTGTCAGAGGTGAAGGAAGGGTTTGGTAATCAGATAAATCTGTGCCAGTATCGGGGATTGAGCCCCGGACCCCCGACACAGAAGTCTGACACCTTATACCTAGACCACCAGGTCACCTTCTAGCTTAACTCATTACGATATTGGAAATAAGTTTCACTACTTTATATTCCACTATGTTTAAAAAGTATAATTCAGAAAATCCCTTTATGATGTGACTTTAGGTAAAAACTGTCTTACCTAATTAAGCTACGCGTTATTTGTGGTGTGATGGAGTGTAGAGTGAACTTAAGAACCACGTTCTTAGGGCCAGTTTCATAGTCAAATTTAGTACGCCTCAAGTGCGGTGCTACACTAAGTTCATGACGACACCTACCTAAACCAGATTTAGGTAGGTGTCGTCATGTACTTAGTGTAGCGCCGCACTTGAGGCGTACTAAATTTGACTATGAAACTGGCCCATAGTCAGACTTAGTACGCCTCAAGTGCGGAACTATACTAAAAATACAATGCGACACCTACCTTACTCGAATGGAATAGGCCAGTTTCACAGTCGGGCTTAGTACGCCTCAAGTGCGGTGCTATACTAAATACAATATGACACTTACCTAAGCTCCATTCTGATTAAGGTGGGTGTCGTCCTGTATTTAGTTTAGAACCGCACTTGAGGCGTACTAAGTCTAAATATGCAATTAACCAATTATATTCTGTTTTAGGTAAGTGTCGTCCTGTATTTAGTACATTTAATTGGATTTTAAGTTTGTTGTTTTTATGATTTTTATAATGCTAATAGCCGCTTTATTTAAAGTTATTTTAAAACCTAATAATAATATCCTATTCGGATCATGGATACATATTTTGTTTAGAGTTTCAATCCAAGCTTTATAATCTTTCTGGAACAAATTAGATGAATTACAGTTCAAGGAGATTACGTCATAAATAAATAAAAATAATAACAAAACATTTGGAAACGTGTGTTTTTCCATTTACTTCAAAAAATATTTACTCTTGGACAGTCTGTTTACCATGTTGATTAGAAATATAGCTTTGACCTATTTTCTTTTTGTTATGTTGGCTACTCCACAGGGAAATCTGACTTTACATACAAAATAGTATATTTTCTCTTCGAATTACTTTAGTGCTAGCGGAGGGGGTGGGGGTTAGGAGAAAGAGAAATTCGAGATCAAAGAAAAGTCGAGGAAGTGATTTTTTTTTCTCAAGACCTTTTATCTTTAAAAGCACTAGTTACATCTCGGGCAGAAATCATTTCAAAAATATAATCTCTTTGACAATCCAGCCATTCGATTACATTGTTTCCCCCTTGCAAATTGTTGAGATATGGGATTGTGAGGGGGAAGGGATGTGGGAAGACAAATACCAATCCTAATCCTTGTCTCTCATAACAGTAGTGACAATAAGGGACTTGAACGACCTAACCTAATGACACAAAATAAGAGCGAATTTTAAGGACCTCCACCTCTGACAAGACGTATATTAATCAAAACTTGTGAATGTGGGGACTGCCAGGCCTCTGCCGTGGTTCATATTCCACGTTAAACTGTTGGTCCTCCATTTAATCTCACAATCACCCCACCATTACACATTAGCGTAAGTGCGTATAACCCGAATGGGTAGTAAGACGCGGTGCTAATAACAATAATTTAAGGACCTGCATTAGAATTTGACTGGTTGTGTAGAATGTATACATTCAATTATATCATTAATAATAAAACTCATCCCTGTATACACGTGAATAAGGGTGTGAGTTTCGTCTTGGTTGATTTGCAAGTTACGAGGAGTTGGGAGTTAAAATCCCTCACCAGTGTACTAACATTTCTTTCCCCCTAAATGGTTACCCATTTTACTTCCACTCAAACTCAGATATAATTTTTCTAGATTTTACCTCCCTCATCCTTAACCCATAAGTGTAAATATAATGTCAAATTTGACAGATATAGGATTCAAAGAGCAAAGATAATTTTATATATACATATGTATATATATATATATATATATATATATAATTATATCAATTCTTTTAGATATAAACCATATATTTAACTCGGGTATTTNAGATGTACACTAAGTAGTAGAGTGTTTTAGGCCTTCATATTTTGTCATTTCACCTGCTCTTTCCATTTTTTAGTTATTATTTACCCAACTATGTCCTCTTAATGACCTTAGATTTCTTGTCTTTTTTTCATTTTTTGGTGTGTTTACTAAACTAATCCTCACTTTTGTGCCAACATGTCTTCAATTTGATATTATATTACTTTTATTATTGTATTTGTAAAAAACAAATGTTTATTAAGAAACTAACAACTACGTTACTACAGAAAGAGAATAAAGTTCAAATCTTTTGATAGCAGTATTCTTCTTTACAACTCCAAAAGTTGAAACCTAACACTGATGAAGTTATTTCCGCCTTCTCTCTCTCCTATTTACCCCTTTCCAACCCCTCTTGTCCTAACCCATCACAATCTACAGCCCCTCCTACAAAATAACTTTTAACAGTGTGTGTTTGAGAACGTGAATTCGTAACAGGATACGTCCCAGCGCCCAAATTAACTTTTAGGAAGTGGCGAACATGAGTACAGATATAAAATAAATTTTTATTTGGTGGTAGAAGAGCTAATATTAAAAAAACTATGGGCTTTAGTTTACTCTCAAATCGTTGAGATCGAGTAAAAAGAGAAATTTTGGATAAACAGATATTTTTTTATTTTCTATGGATATAATAATTTACAAATCATACTATGTAATATGGCTTATTTTCCGATAAATGTTCACTACCTTTATATTTCATTTAAAATATGTTATAAACAAAACCATATATTTCATTCTCACCATCCTTGAAGTCTTACCTATGTCAGTTTAAAAGTCACAAAACGCTTTTTTTTTAATTTGGTAACTAAGTAAGTGTGTGCAGTATGGAACAAAGTCAATTTTTGTAGCTTCTAAAAAGAGGAAAATGACCTATTGTTATTTTATCATTTGTTTGCATAGTTTCATTTTGTTTACTGATTTTGTGGAGAAGTGATTTCTCCAGTCTAGTGGCTGAATATCTTTATTACTTAGCTCTCTGGTTTGAAACTATCTATATATTTTATTATTTTAAATGAAAAAATTGACAAAAATATAGTTTTTAAGCTTAATTAATATCGAAATCCTATTTTACATAGATTTTTTTTATCTACTCCTTTCGAAAAAGAGTTATTTATGACTTAAACTAAGATCAAAGATAAAGGCTAGGAGTTTAAAAGAAATTAATCCGCATTAGCATAGAGCGCGTCTGGGAAACTTACAATGGAAATCATAAGTGTAAAATCACCACCATCAGTACTAAAAACTAGGATTTGATACCTGACCTCCACGCCAACAGAGACCAAGTATAACACGAGTCTAGCATCTTAGACCGCACGTGCTTCACAGCGACCTGAATATTATATTGTTCTTGAAACAAACATAACAAAGCATCTAAGCCGGCGACTGAACTGTCAACATTATCGACGTAATGGAACACCAAATAACGAATGTATAGCCAGACAAAAGGGACCTAGTAACCCCAACACACAAGATCAGATAATAATTCCCTGTTACACCTGTTATAAATATTACCCAAGAGATCCACGCCATAATTATACCCGAGAGGGTAATCTGATGTACTGTACAACCGTACCAGGATTTGTAGTTTCGAATCGTGTTCCCTGAATGGGTGGGAACAATATGTATTGTGTTAAGCAGGGATAGCGTGGTGGATTACCCTTCTACGCTCCTGTAGGCACGGGTTCAATTTCAACCGAGTGCTATAGAGAATTTTTCTTCACTAATCTTCCCCACTTGAAAATAAAAACTGTGATTTATTGGGTTACAAAAAAGAGAGAGAATGCTAAGGAATAGTTAGATAATAATAGGCCCATAAGATTTGACAATTGAGAAAAATGTAGAATTAAAGTATTTTATCATTATTAAGCTAAAAAATGTTAAAACCATTTTTGAAAATAAAACATTTGATACAATTAAAATAACATAAAAAAAGATTAAAATTAAAAATACTAATACAAAATTTAAGTATATGGTGTTTGAATAATTAGTTTAAAAATGAAGCTTTATTATTAGTAGATATTAATTTTATAAATTATTTAGTAGAATCATATCAGTATAATAATATTTGAAAAAAGTGAGTTTATTTTTATTGAATCGTATTATATATGAGAAAATAAAGATTAGTTAAAGTAAAATGTGTATATTGAAATCAATTAAAATATTTTATGAGACAAGTATAAAATAAAGAACAAAAATACAGTGAGAGTAATTTGTCGATCACAATAAAAAAAAGGCTAAAGCAATATATACTAATATATAAGATTTATTAACATATATTATAGTTCTCAAGTCTTATCTGAAATTATTTTTGTCTCTTGCACTTTTGTATCTAAGATTTTTTAAGGACTACCTAGTGAACTTTCAACGTGTTTTGTTATAATAAATACCATCATCAGGAAAAAGTTTATTTTTGAAATAACGAGTATTTTATGTTACCGATGGTGTTTGATGTCAAACAGATACAGTTATAAAATTGTGTTAGTGTAGATTGACCCATTTTATGTTTGTATATAAATACTCGCTTTGCTCGTTGAGGGCTCCACCCCCAAACCATCAGTGGGTTTTATTTGCAAGTGGATATAAACTAATGTAATTCCAGAACAGTTTTTTTTATAGGTCTTACCGTTTAGCCACAAGAGACCTTCAAATAAAGGTCCGCACCGACTTTAAGGCTGCTCCGCCATATTGGTTGTTTTTTTTTTGGGGGGGGGGGTGTAAATTAAAATGTTTTACTTTTTGGAATTTTCTTGTTAGTACAGTCTAGAAACTATAAGTTTGCCAAATGTCAAGTTTATAGCTCATATGGAAGTGGCTAAACATTAATGTCAGTGAGTGAGTCAACCATTTGGCATTATAGTAGTATAATTGCATCTAAAACACAAAATCTATATAAAACATAATTATTTTTATATATATTTATATTGCCTTATATATGTTCTATATTGTTTTTTCCTGCAACTCAAACTTTAATCCAGCCTTTATATATGGTATATAATTGTCTGTATGAGGAGTTCAAAAATTTAGGGGGAAGCTAAACACACCACTATTTTAAAACTACATTTTTGTTTCATTATTTATTGTTAGAAATAAATATTTAGACATCAACATATTTATGACCAAAGCTATCTTTGAACAAACATTATCACAATATATTGGCATATTGAAATGATATTCTAATAAATTCACTCCAGTCTATATACCTCCATGTTTTGGTTGGGACGGTTATTACGGCCACCTAGCAGACGACTTTTGATGATCGTTCTTTTATTATGAGGAGCATTAGGGGAAATACACATTTGAATGCTGAGGTACAACTCAGTGCAAAATTTACCAAGTAAATCTTAGATATATTTATTGATCATTACTAAATACCGGTTTTTAGATAAAACTGTGATTAGGTAATTTTTTTAAAAAGGGCAAATATTGTCAAAATAGGTTTGATTTTTAAAATAAATATGCTTTTTAATATATCTTCTTCCTGCCTTGTTTATGAAATAAATATTAGGGTAATAATGTAATATATTTGATAATTTTTTCATTTGACTTCTAATATATAAAAAAGTTTTATTTATTGCAATCACATTATTTAAGGTCCTGCCTTAATTATCCATAAAATATCTCAAAACAACTTTTAGAGATGTGCAATATCCATAAATGATCTTAACCTCCAGGGGTTGCGGATCTAATCCCGCCAAACTCCCTCTAAAATGTAATCATAGATAAAGCCTTGAGTATAATATTATAGATTGAAGGATCTGATGGGTCGAATACATGGTCTAAAATACAAGGCCAGGAATATGACCAGATATTCAAAAAGTATAATGTTACACAAATTATAAGTTTTTCTGAAATGTTTAGTTTGAAAAAAGTAGTTAAATAATATATCAATAAAGTATATGCCACGCCCCCTTCTCATAAAGTGAATTCATGGATTTGTGTCCCAGGTTGGTAAATGGTGAAATAGATCGGAGTTTCTCAAACCGTGAGGCAAACCTTGTTGGTGTGGTACAAAATGATTTAAGAATGTGCAGTAAGCTTATTTTTTCATTTATTGACCACCTCTGTGGTCTATTAGTTAGAATTCCTCGCCATTGATCCAGAGGCCCCAGGTTCAATCTCTAGTGCCTCCAGATTCTTCAATGAAGCAGTGAGTTTAGAACGGGGTCAACTCAGCCTTGTGACGAAAATTTAGGATCTAAGCAAAAAAAAGTCGCGGATCCAGTCTAAAAATCTAAGATTGAGAGTTCATTACGCTGACCACATGACACCCCCTATCCGCAAATGTTGGCACTATCTTCGCCAATATGTGGCGGCCTCTCGGTTGGTATAACTCGCTTGCGGACCGAGGCCATGGAATATTTTTTGCTCATTTATTACGACTTAGAAAATTCTGATTTTTCTATAATAATAATGAATACTCTGCTATCGCCAATAAATCAATAAATATTATGTTTGGATATACATATCTGCGTGAAAGTGTTTTCTCAACAACTGAAATAAAACAAACAGAAATGGACTTGCTGTTGAAAATAATTTGTCTTTAGTCTCAGAAAGTAAGGACCAAACTGAAACTTATCTTTGATGGGAAGGTATTTCATCCTTGCAAAATAAAGTTAAATATTTTAATACTACATTCCACTCACTTAAGGCTTCATGAATAGTGTTCATGTCATTAAGCACAAAACCTTTATATTATGAAATTAATAATCTATTGTTAGTTTATAAAACTTATTTTAATACTTCACAAACGATACAAAATTCATGTCAGAAATTATAGTGAAAGGTTCAAAAAACCTTGCCTTTTTTTGTTATAATTCTAGTATAAGAGCGTTTTTGAAAATTAAATTATTTTGATGAGCCTGAACAAGGAATGTTTAGAGACAAAAATTTGAAAAAAAAAACCCTGCTATGGACCACTCTCTTAGTAACCAACGACAATAACACGCAAATATAATACTATGTTTTAACAATAGATTAACTAAAGAAATACAATACCGAGTGAGAATAGATTAAGAATTAACTTAGATACTAAAATAAGATTGTGTGAATCTATAGTGATGATCACATAGTTTTCCCATAATCTGTATTCTCTTTCATGACTACTCCCCCGGTATAAATATTAAGGGAACAACTAGGCTGTTAATTAAATTCTGCAACAAAAACAAATCACTTGTTATTTAAAGGACACCCCAATTTTAAAATAGAAAGTCAGTCTTAACGATATAGAGAAAAACTTATCTCTCTAGGTGAGTCTATTAAACGTTAAGTAAGAGTACCACTGTCCTCCTGAATGTATATAATTTGTATCACTCACCAATAGAAGATTCCGAGAGATTTAAGACGTTTAACTCACAATTGCATCTGGTTGTTCAGGGTTCAAATCCTTGCCTGGTGCATAGTGAATTTTTTCCATTGCAGTTATCACATCTTTTTTACACTTTGAGAACGCCTTTCTTATAAGATACCTCTCCTATCTCTAATGCTTGATACCACTTTTTAAAAGAATAAAAAATAGCACTTTGAACAGACAAATTATTAAAGGGTAAATCTAAGGGAAGGTAGTAAAAGAGAATTGTACTTTCATTTGTGGCTAAGGGTTGGAAGGAGGGGATAATGGGAAACCCTCAGTAAAGCTGGTATGGGAAACACTAGCACTGCACTGGGAACCCAAACCTCTGCTATCACCACCAAGCCAAACAAGATGAGACTGACAACATTTTACACGTGTTCTCCGATATGGATCCTAATATAGTGATAGTTCATCCATTCACAAAATAGTATTGCGCCACCTAATTTCTATTCCAAACGGATTAAACTAAAAAAAAACCATATTGTTGACACACAGACTAGGACATCAGTCTTGTTTGGCCTGGTTTGTCAGCCATAGGAGGTCAAAATTCCAATCTGAGCCAGATTTACTGAGAATGATTTTTAATAAATTATTTCCAGCACCCATCCATAGAGATGTGGGTACATTTCATCTGTATTAGCTCTTCTTCAACCCTGCTCCCCCTAATGTAATTATAAATTTATCCCAGACAGACTTTAAAAATATTGATGGTTAGTAGTTTAAGGGTTGGCGCATTCAACATCTTTAAAATGTTTGTCTCAGGTCATCATGGCGCGTCCTCACCCCCTGCTCCTGGCTCTGATGACCCAAGAAGAAGCCAAGGCGAGACGACCACCACCAGGGGCGCCGACCCTCTGGAGGGAGACGGGCCTTTGGTTGGCCAAGAGGAGCTCTATAACCCCAGCCGTCAGCAAGTTGACAGACGCCCGCGACCTCAAGCCTGAGGACGTTCGCACACTCATTGGTAAACCAATCATGCCACCAGGGGTCATCGAGGGGAGGAAGGGGTGGTGGAAAATGATCATTTGATCTAACTTCACCTCCAAGATAGTATATAGTTTAAATAAAAGTCCAAAGCATGTGAAGTGAAATTATAATAATATAACAGAAAATGGGTATAATATAGGTGACCATAAAGTAGTGAGAGGATTTGAAGATTCTGCTACAATTTTTTGTTCAAATTATTTCCAATTTGTAAAAAAACTATAGAAATAGCGTAATTTATTTGATACATTATAAGTATTTCCCTCCGCTATAATCCTTTAACCCCCTCCAAATATGGGTGCACCACTGCTGCCTTCCCCTGTCCTGAAAAACCCAAAACAACTCCCACACTTCAATATTTCTATAAAAAAATCCATTAACGCTTTATTTCAGTATATCATAACTAATAAATGTATTGAATACCTGAAAGGTAGCAGTCCGACTTTTAAAATAGTCAGTTTAATTTTATGTAGTTGATGTGACATTAAAAGTTTTATTTTACTATTTAAAAAACAAAACAAAAAACATAAAAATAAATATTATTTATTTGTTTATTTATGCAAAATATCTCTGTTTTTAATTCTTTTACGCATTCATAATAATCGGTAACTCTATTAAATAAATGCGTATTTAAATATGAAATATTACTTTCCTCTTCCACACCCTTGGACGAAGTCATTATTAGCCTTTGTTATGCACGGACCTCGTACTAATAAACTACATTATCCACCTCCCCCCGATAGGGTTATCGAAATGCAAGATCCGCAAGTCGCTGTTTGACGGCGCCCTCATGGAGGCGGAACTCGCCTTGGCGCAGAAACCGTCGGATATCAACGCGTCCTACTGCAAGGCCGTGGCGCTTTACGAGATGGGCGAGTTCGAGGACGCTCTCATACACTTCCACAGGGGTGACAAGAAGAGAAAGAAGCCGGACATCTTTGAAGTCGGGATACAGCAGGTATATCACAGGAGTTTTAAATTCAGGATGCAGCAGGTATTGTAAAATTTAAAGTCTGCAGGTATAATACAACAGCTTTAAAGTTGAAATAAAACCGGTATAATTAAACATCTTTAAAGTTGGAAGAGAACAGGTATAATAGAACACTAATTATAAAGCTGGATTGCAACAAACAAACAAACATAACTGCTTTGATGTTGGAATAAAGCAGGTATATTGCAACAGTAATGAGGTTGGGATGCAGTAGGTATATACACAAAGCTTTGAAGTTTGGGTACAATTTCTACAGTCACACACTGGGCATGATGCAAATTGAAAATATTAAATGGGTCTATACAGTTTTTTAGTAAATAATATTTAAAAGTATTAGTTTGGGTAGTCTCTTTATGATACGTCGTTTATTTTGATTCTTGATACTCCCAACCTTTACTCTCTCATCCGGTTTTTTGCCAAAATTTTTATTTATTTTTTATTTATTTATCAGCGCGTCTTACCAACCTCTCGGGTTACACACTTCGTACTTTATGCTTGTGTGTTAGGAATTGGAACAGGTGAATATAGAGAAAGTGAACCAACATTTGCGTGGGGAGGGAGAGTGGAAAACCATTTAGGATAAAACCACCCCCAGTTCACCCGAGCGAGATTCGTGCCTCAATCTCCCCGTCCACGGCAGTCTAGCTCAACACGAAACCAGTGCATTAGCTAACTACGCCAACGAGGTGGTTTCTTACCCAATTGGAGCAGTCCTAATAATAACTTTGGTTTTGCTTCTTGTTTTAATAATAATATGGTTTGACAAATATTTATTTAATCAAATGAATCCGTTTAAATGAATAATTAAAAATATCCCAAGCGATGCAGAGTTTTATGAAAAGATAATACTAGTGCAAGACGCAAATTAATATTTACGGCACTGTAAGATTTGTTTTAGCGCTTTGTTTAGCTATTGGGGCTTGAAACCTTTCATGATTAAAGAGCGAATATAGTAAAATAGGAAACCTCACATTGGTGATCATATGTAAAGGGAGTTAAACTCAGCTGATCTCATTTGCCCAAGATGAGGAGCTTAAGGCTCCAGTCTTTGTCGTACCTACTGAGGTGTGATTCATAACATAGGATCTAACACTGTGATTTACACATCCCTTCCCCACGTGAATTATAGTGCACCTCCTCTAAAACTACCCTCATCCTCCTTATTCTCATAGATTTAAATGTTACGAGGTTGATAATGTTGAGGTTTTAACCTTAACTGGGCTCATTTGCGAGTGGGTTTAATGTTTGAGTGATCACTATATTGTTCACGTTCTCTATCTCCCCTACCTCCCCCCACTCAGCAGGTAAATGTGGGTACACTTCCTCTATATCTGTACTCCTCATTCCTAATCCTTATATTAAGCTGTTAATAACCTTAGTGTTAAGCGCAAGGCGAGAAAGATAAACATAAAGGTTTGGAAGACGGTTTTCCATGTTGTGCTACGTGGCACGGCTGACCTTTTTCCAAAACGAAACGGCGTCATTCGTGGCTTTACTCACCTATTTACTTTTTAAATAAAGCAATATAGACTTTTTTTCAGTAGAATGCCGTTAAATTGGACACCGATTGTTTAAAATTCGGTATAATTAAAAATGCATGCCTTCCGTCAAAGCGTATGCATGCTGAAATATTTGGTTAGTTCAAGATGTCGAAAATTTGTAATTTGAAATAACATTTAACTCCAATAATAAAATGAAATATGTATATTTATGTGTAAACCATTAGTAATATATAGCTTTTAAAAGTTTTTTCAAACAATTAAAGCTTTTTTTTTTATCAGTACACAACATAATCTTCTATTATGATTGAGGATTGTTTTAAAGGTTTTAAACCTTCAAATCAGCCATTCCTTTAAGAAATAGCATATTGTGAGAATGTTTATCTTCAAGTAGTCAGTACCCTTAATAATCCGGCCCAACCCACGGTTAGTGTGAATATTAGGTTGGTAGTTCAGCTCAACCCAGGCATCGTTTCATTTTATGGCTCTCTTTATTTAACTTTTAACCTATTTGACCATATTTTGAAATAATACAACCTGTTGATTTTTTTATTAAAATGAACAAACTATAAACTGGTCCCAATTTTAAAGTTATTGAATGAAGAATGCGGAAAACTGCACTTGAATATAACTTCTGGTCCTAGTGTATTCGTGTCTGGCCAATCAACCTTGAAATAGACTATTAACGATGTATTATTTTATTTATAGACGGAAGAGACAATTGAAGACTGCATCGGTCGTAACGTGGGCCCAGTGATGGCTGACTTCTACCCCATCGTCAAGGAGATGGAGGACAAGAGGAAACTATCTCTCAACAAGCTAAGAGAAGCCTCCGAGCAGGAAAGACTTCCTAAGAAGAAGGGCCAAGGTTCCTTGAATAAGATGTCCAAGATGTACCTCGGAGGGCTTCACGAAGACAAAGTGTTCCTCGAGTCGTTCCAGAAGAACCCTGCCATCCAGTCCGTCAACAAGAAAGGAGCGGCCAGGATCCTCAAATTAGCTTCTACGGCCAGCGACATGCTCAAGCAAAGACAGGTAGATGAGTTTATCCAAAGATTAGTGGTGTATAGTTATTGGGGGAAGTCCCAAGTGCCAGGGTCATAAGAGGAGTGTCGTGATAGCAGTGTTTGGAGGAAATAGCTAAAGGGAAACTCGTGAGAGTAGTTCTTGGGGCAGATACCTAAAAGAGAAGTCGTGAGAGTAGTCCTTGGAGAAGAGACCTAAAGGAGAAGTCGTGAGAGTAGTCCCTGGGGCAGATACCTAAAGGAGAAGTCGTAAGAGTAGTACTTGGGGCAGAAACTAAAAGGAGAAGTCGTGAGAATAGTCTTTGGGGAAGATACCTAAAGTGGGAGTCGTTAGAGTAGTCCTTGGGGCAGATACCTAAAGGAGAAGTCTTAAGAGTAGTCCTTGGGGCAGAGACCTGCAGTGGTAATCNATACCTAAAGTGGGAGTCGTTAGAGTAGTCCTTTGGGCAGATACCTAAAGGAGAAGTCTTAAGAGTAGTCCTTGGGGCAGAGACCTGCAGTGGTAATCGCGAGAAGAATTCTTAGGGGCAGAATTAAAGGAGAGACCCCAAGATTGTTCCAAAATGAGTATTAAAAAAATTCTTAGAGGAATCATGGGGCTCTAGGTTTCTTAAATACCCCCTCCCCTAAATTTCAACTAATACTAAACACATTTGTTAGATGCTGCCCACTCTTCAGATATAGTGGAATATTTAAACTATTGAGGATGGGAGAAGGAATTAGTATTTAACGGCAGTGTGCACACACTTTTATGGGGGTAAAGTGAGAAACCATTTAGGGAAAAACACCCTCAGGTCACCAGATCAGAATTAAAACTCCATCTCCCACATAAGTAGCGCCAGGCGAGATTGGTGCCTAATTCGTCTCCCCATCAAGAATACATTGTGTAGTACCTCGCGCCCTATGTCAGCCAAAGTCTCGATCTCGTATCCTGGCCGACTCAATGTACCTCTTGATTGTTCTCAAAACGCATGTGCTCCTTATCAGTAGACGCTATATTATATGGCCTTGTATTTGATTGTCGGGTAGGTAGTCTCCTATCACCATTTATTGTGAGGCTTGTGGTTGCAGATGGATAAATATTAATATAAAATTAAAATTGTATTTATTAATAAGTTGATTTATTGAGATACGTGATTGAGATTTACAGAATAACTGTTTCCTTTACATCGTTTATGCTAAAAACCATATTGGTGTCCGGGAACTTAACGCCCAAACTACATATACAATTTGTTTGAACCAAAAATAGTACGAAATACATTTAAACCTACATCCGGTAAACTCGACATTTTGGAGCACGGCAGAACATACCACAATATTAATAGTAAATAGCACACCAGTCCATATAGAAGCTGGAATACGTTCTGAGGATCATAATTAACGGTCCTACATCATAGCAAATGCTTGCCATTAATACATGTTCAGTGCCGTGCACCTAACTCCTATGCAATTTGCTGTACATGCATGCTTGTACAGCTTTGCTCTCCCGGTGTTGTACGCTGAAACTATGAACACAATTTAATGGGACTACCATAGTTTTCTGGATGTACGTGCGTAGGGAATTTGTATTAATTTTAGTTTAAACAATTATATGTGCAGTTTGAGCGTTGAGTTTCCTAACATTCTGTATATTTTTTTTACTGCGGTAAAGAGATTGCCTCCCAGTTTTCCAGTCTAGTCCCACGGGTGCAAGAATCCTGCACCAATATCAAGTATGCACTGGACGCTTTATATTTCAAAATAATGTTGTCAATTTTCTCTTTAAGAAATTAGTATAACCCAGTAAATGGGGATTAGCTTTGAAGGGCCATTTATTTGAGTAATCTTTGAGTTCTTTATACCAAGACATTAAACAACTATCAACAGGATATATATTATTTTTGCTACCGGTAATTCTTCTGCTGCTGGTTAGTGGGGGGCGACCAATCTATAAGATTGGAGATATCTCTTAAAATTATGTTAACATTGCACATGCGGTGTACCTATATTAAGTTAAAATGTAATTTTTTTAAACTTTACATGAAATACATTATATTACCTTTCACAATTATTGTATAGATGAAGAATTGAAATACATGATACTTGCAACATAACAGGTCATCTTGAGTCGTACAGATAGAAGGTATAAGGTATTGTGTGTCAGCTGAAGTCAGATATTTTCATAGAGTGTCATGTTAAGATATGAACTTTCATTTAACTTTGGAGACTGGCGCTAAAAAAAAAAATAGCATGAGGACTAGTGGCATTGCATTTTTGCGACATCGTATAGGATCTAGTAAACTAAATAATAACTGAAAACATAGATGACTTCTAGAAAAAATTAATACATGTTAATATAAATAAATATAAAACTACATTACCTAAAACTTTGTAACCTAATCTACAAAATACCTAACAATCATAAAATAAAATTTTAATCTAGGGTGTGTTTTGAAAAGAAAAACAATTACAAAACAGATTATTTCAAAAAGTTATTTATATTTTTGTTAAAAAATGACTTTTCTTCTATGAGTTCACACCTTCAATTCGCATTTTTATGTATAACAGAGACCCCACGTGCATAGCAACTACAGCCAACTAAATCAACGTGATATAACTTTCAGACACGTTATAGAACTTGCACGAATTATGCAATGTAAACATACGGCAGCAATGAGCCAAACGTATGACATCATGTCTGGCGCTGCTGCGTATTCACAACTTTCCTGCATGGCACCAGTTAAAACCCCCGTAGCTAAGAATTTTTTTAATGTTTGATGACGTCATACTAGGCAGCGGGAACAAATTGAACAGTACTTGGAAGGGATCCAACCTAATTACATTTAATATTAGAAAAATTACAGCTGTTGTGAAAATGCAACAGTGCCAGTCATAGAAGGTTAAGGTGGGACTATAGGAGAGCCAGTTAAGGGCAGTATTTTTGTTTTTGAATCAATACGTTTATTGTTCTAAATAAATCAAATAATTCCCCATTAAAATATAATTTTAATTTTCTACTCGTGTTCACCTAAATATCTATTTAATATCTGTCAAGGGTATTCTTGAATTGAATGACAATTTTTATCTCTACTTAAAATTTTTTCATATAATTCCGCTATGCTCATTATAGGTATTTAACAAATTTTGTCATCACCATGAGAATGAAATAAAACTATATACATCTACTTGAGTGATATTGTATTTATTTTGGCCCAAAACAATTTTTTGTTTAAAAGTTGCATAAACACTGGCCTTAACACACGTGATCTACACCTCCACCTTAAGAATGTTCAAGAAAGTATTTATTATTTTAAACATTTTTTATACGTAAGTGACCATTTGCACTCTTGATTAACAAATTGATGTAAAAAAATAAACATTTATGAGAACCTACTTAAATGTTTTCATTGTTAAAATAACAACATTGGTATATTTATTGAGACTTATAATGTTTTATTAATGGACTGACAGAAATACCCGGCTTTGCTTTTCTTTGCTTCAAACAGAATGAAAAAAAATCTCTTCATTTTATTTCTTCCAACCCAGTTTTAATTTAATTAGAAAAAATCAAATCAAAAATTTAAATCTCTGGCTTCCAGGTGCATATATGTTCGTGCTACTCATATTTAAATGTCAGACCTCTGCGTGCGAGATATATATTATATATATATTAGGGTGTCCCAAAAAAATGGAATTAATTAATTTTTTCGCATACCCTCTTATTTTTTTCCTTTTATGTCAAAACAATTGTAAATAAAGTTTCATGTAATTTGAACTACGGCAACCCGTGCCGACTTGCATATAAACGTGTCAGTCAGTACATGTGTACTTGAGCGAGCGAACGCTGACGACACGTGTCTGTAGCGGAGTACCCAACAGCTGCAAATGTTAAAGATAAAACAAAAAAGATAAAGGAAGGTTTTGGAATGCTTCGACAGTGAGATTGTGCAACCCGAGATACGTGTCAGTACCAGTTCACTCAGGACAGCGCACGTCTACATATCAATGTGCTTATAATTCCAAGTTGTTTAGTTAGTAAATGTTTGTATAGTTTTTAATCAGTGAACAGAACATGGCAGTGGAATTGCGTAGTTCTAAAAAAGTGATATTTTTAATAGGTAATATAAGACATCAAATAACGGGTTCAAAACTTCCGTCTAATGGACAAGTTCTCGCAGTTTTGTTTTACAATATTGGAGAAGTGAATTTAAGTGTTAATGAAAGTGCAAATCTCGCTATTCGCGAATGTATTATATTTTGGGAAAAGGCACGTATACCTACCAAATCGTTGCCAAATTGTGGGAGGAAGCTTGTTAATATGTATCAAGTTTGGAGAGACTTACAAAAAAATGCAAAGAAATTACAAGACGTATTCAAGCGGCGACAACAAGAATTTGTAATTAATTTAGACAATTTGTTCGACATTGCACATGCTGATGCACTTCAATTAATGAAAATAGAGGAAGATAGGATGTTCTTGCAGCGCCAAAGAGAGCCGGGCCGACCCGGTCACTTAGGTGGAGTGGATAAAAAACTGGCCAAAAAAGAGGAAAGGGCGCGACTTCGAGCTGTCAAAGAAGACAATCGGCGAATAAAATATGTTTCCGATTCAACATCCTCGGCATCATACGAACCATTGCAAGAAGATTCCTCTTCGAATTCTAGTGAAAATATGGATTCAGAAGATTTCCCAACACTGATCGAAAGCTCAGAACCTGGGACAAGTAAATCAGTATTGAGGAAAGACTTTATTACTCCAAAGTTAGTTGCTGCATTAGACAGGTGTCAGTTAAGTATGCGAGATTCTGTGTTTATTCTTGAAGCTACTATTGATGCACTTGGATTTAACATTGACGAATTTCCGATAAGTAAGTCTTCAATTCAAAGAATCCGAACAGAAAAACGGAAGGAACGTGCGGAAAACATAAAAATTGATTTTCAAAACGAGGTACCGGATGTAGTGACCTTACATTGGGATGGCAAACTGTTGCCTGCTTTGAGTGCTCGAAAATCGAAAGAAGAACGCTTGCCTATAGTTATTTCATTTGGACTAAAAGAACAACTCATTGCTGTGCCGAGACTGGATAATTCCTCAGGCAAAGAACAGGCGCAGGCTATTTGGAAGGCGATCTTAGATTGGAATCTCGAAAACAAGGTCCAAATTCTCTGTTGTGATACTACGGCTTCGAATACAGGTCGTTTTAATGGTGCTTGTACGCTCCTCGAGCAAAAATTTGATAGGGAAATGCTTTTTTTCGCTTGCCGCCATCATGTATACGAACTGGTGTTAAAGGCCGTATTCGAAGTGAAAATTAAACAAGTGACAACAAGCCCCGATATTCCACTCTTTAAAAAGCTCAAAGAGAATTGGAAAAATATCGATCCCACTAAAATACAGTGCTATAGAGAAACAGTGGAACTGTTCAGAACCGTACCCGAACTTGAAAATTTGCTGGACTTTTACCGAGATGAACTTAAAAATGTTATGGTCAGAGAGGACTATCGAGAGTTGATCGAACTTTCTATGGTATTTTTAGGTGGAGATGCAGAAAAAAAAATTAAAATCAGACCTCCGGGTGCCATGCACCAAGCTAGATGGATGGCCCGAGCGATTTACTCCCTAAAACTATCGTTATTTAGTTCTCAGCTGAAATTAAACACCAAGGATAAGAAAGCACTGTTAGATGTCTGCTTGTTTATCGTAACAATCTATGTTAAACCATGGCTTCAATGCATTTTGGCAGTTAAAGCACCCTACAAAGATTTGTGCTTTTTGAAATCTTTGAAAGCTTACGAAAATGTGAATGAAAATATCTCGAAAGCTGCTTTACAGAAATTTATCCAGCATTTATGGTATTTGACTGATGAAATAGCAGTATTAGCACTTTTTGATGATGATGTGGACGAAGAAACAAAATTAAAAATGGTGGCAAATTTACATAGAGAAAATTTCTCGACCCATGAGAAAAGATACATTCCATCGAAGGAAGAACTTTGTGGTTCATTGTATGGTGAGTTTGATACATTGATTTTGTAATTGTTTATTTAGTTATTTATTTATATCACGCAATTGTTACCTGTTATTTTTTTTTACAGAAAAAAGCATCGATGATTTCATATCAGTCAAAAGCCATTCATTGTTTTCTAGACTCAAAATTGATGATAGTTTTCTCAACGAGAGTCCCTCTTCATGGGAGAATAACGCTTCTTTTCTAGACGCAAAAAAGACGATATCAATACTTAGAGCAGTGAACGATACAACTGAAAGAGCGGTAAAACTAATGCAGGACTTTCATGGATTAAGAACGGTTGAGGAGGAACAAAAACAATTTTTGTTTCGTTGCGTACAAGGACACACGAAGATCTATCCTGACTGTAAAAAGCAATTATTGAAACGAAAATATGTTCAGTAATGTTTATTTTACTGTAATATGTTAATAAATATCTGCTTTGATTACAATGGTGTCTTATGTACCAAAGAAACATACATTTTACAATCTTTCCATAGTATTCCCCGTACAAGATCTCACGTTCAAGTTTGAAGTAAAGTCGGCACGGGTTACTGTTATCTTATTGCAATAATACATTTTATTTAAGTTACTGAGGTGAAATAGAAAAAAATAGAGGGTATGCGTATTCGACTTTGCAAAAAAAAAATGTTTACCTTGTATCTTGGGACACCCTAATATATATATATAACTTTATTGAACAATGCTCATGACGGATAGATAAACAAACAAAACGATTCATTTTATTAATATGGATAAACGATTATAGCATCAATAAATATTACTACATTTTTTATATTGAAATAGTATTTTTAGAGAAGTTCACCATCAATATTTATTTTAGAACATAAAATCTTGTTCTTCCAGAGAGGACCCAACAAAAATAAGAATATTTACACAATTCAAAATAGTTATTTTTTATGGGCATTTTAAACTCCTCATTTTCTACGCTTTATTTAAAAATATATATTTATTCATATCTCGGAAAATATTGGTTTTATAAAATATATTTTCAATTAAAAGCTGTATAGTTTTAAGATTCCTAAAACTTTTCATTCCTAAGTTATTTCTTATATCAAAAGGTTGCGGAGAGATAATTAAAACATGAAATTCAAGTGTGTATAACCTCAAAGTTATGTTCATGGTAAAATGAGATACACTTTTTTGTTTGTAATGAAAAGCCGTGACCGGAAACAACTTTTAATTAAAATCATTAGGGTTTATATTGAGATAGTTGATTTTCTCTATTAGTCTTTGAGTAAACTACCCTTAATTTTAAAGTTTGATAGATAATTTAAAAAACACTCTTGGGAACCTCATACTTGATACTAAGTTTAGCCTGATCAATAAAATGGTTTTGGCTTTAGGCCTGGGTACAAATATAGAAAGAGACAAAAAAAAGGCCGACAAACGACATTGGTAAACCTTGTTTTCGTTTTCAGGATGTAAAGAAGCGTTACATCCCTAAAAATATGGAATTCGATTTTTTTTACAATCACAATCAGTATTTCTGGGGATCGCGAGAAAGTAAAACGTAAATAATATTTTGAAACAATTTACCTTTATTTTTCACTTCCTAAGATCACTTCCTAATTATTTTAATAGTGAAAATAAATAATCTTGAGATAATGATGAATCTTTACGTTTTATATGAGCTCGAACTAAAAAAAAGGTGGATTTTACATTTCTGTATGTGCCTGTGTCTGCCTTTATATCTGTGTGTTCCTGGCCTCAGATGCAAATAAGTTTCATATATTTGGTTCAAACTTTATGTTTAGATTTTATATGGCTATACCTCAAAATTATTTTTTATTTTAATCCTATACCTCAAATTAAGTGTTGTTTATTGATGAGTCATATTTGCGGAATGCCAAATTGTTCAAAAATGGCTATAACGAAGTTATTTAAAATGGTTATCTAGGATTTATTTAAAATGATAAATAGCATTTGGGTAAAATTTCGTTAAAGATTAGGTTACTGATGGGAAATTTTTGAAAATTTTAAATATGTCTAAAGTATACCCAACGATTATTTTGTAACGTTTAGCTTGGGATTGTGTAGTTTTAAAAATAGCACTGTATCCTTATTTAAGAGAGAAAATTCATATATGGGTCATTATTATGACTAATTTTTCAAAATCTTGAAATTTTTTCAGTTGGCTTAAACGATTTGGTTCCGAATGTGTATTCTTATTTGTTTATGGGGTAAAATATCAGTTATGAGTAATTTATTGATTAACAATTTTTCAAACACTTGAAATATTTTACAAAAGGATCAAATGATTTGGTTCCAAATGTGTATCTTGTGTGTGCTTGACACGGAAAATAACACCATATACTTTTTTTTGGGCAAAAACTCGTTCATGGATATTTAACCAATGATTTTTCAAAAACCTGAAATATTTTTAAAAAAAATGGCCCTAATGATTTGGTTCCAAATGAGTATCTTGGGATCATTTAGCATGACAAACATTGGGCCCAACCAAAAGCATAGTTAAAATGCTCTTTGAAAAATATCCACAAAGAAATCACACTTATTTTTACATTCTGGATGCTATTGAGTTAACAGAAGCTGGAGCTGCTTGATACCAGCATCGAGATAATATTTATGTTTCTAAATAATGGGCTCTTTTTACTTCAAATATGTTTATTAAATCAATAATTTGTTACACCCCATACTTTAAACTTTGCAGTAAGAGAATAACTGTGTTAGGCATAGCCCATTCTATATCTTTCAAACATTCAACAGGTGGGGAAACCATGTTCAAGAGAAAATATATGTTGGTTGTTTACAAACAGTATGTACAATACTGATTGATGCATAGCAACTAATATTTCTAATTGCACTCATAATGCACTTTTATATCATGTAAATTCATAACTGTATTCGGGCTATATTCGTTCAGGAATAGTTTACCGAAAATATTTTTTTATGATTTGAATGTTTAAAATAAATTATATAAAAATTTGGTTCAAAAAGGGTATCTGTTATGTTGTTTACATAACAAATAATTATATATATAGGGCTTGTAAGAAAAATGTATAGTGGATTACTGAAGATTGATTTTGTAAATTTTAAATAGTTATGAAATTATCTATACTGATTTTGTTCAAAATTCGTATCGGAGGATGAGAGGAGGATATTTCACATGATAATGAATAATGTATCATCATTTTGTAGCATTTGGCTACAAGCATAGGAGATTCGAGTCAGGAAAATACACAAATTACCCCATTTCACCGCCACTGCGTCTCGGACTCTGAGTCGGAGAGTAAACAACACAACCGAGCATAGCCGCGCCACGAGATAGACTAGCCACTGCCATCAAGATTCTAACGGTGCCCACTCGAGTGCGCCACACAACTAAAGACGTTTCAAAAAGTTAAAGCTGTGAAGTGAGGTTCTACTATAATCTAGAAGGTTCCAGTTGTTTAGAGTGTATATTAGAAATTATTGTCATGCGCATCCCCCCCCCCTCCCTTGGTGATCCATATGTATTCCCCCACCATGTAGCCTGTTCTCCAATGTTCTCTGGGTTTTCTTGTATATATAGTGCCAGCGGGGCAGCTTGTCGGCACTCTTGGACTTAGTTTGATTAAGAACAAATTTCTTTTTCGACTTAGTATTACTTCGTCGTTTTTTTTTATTTAACCTTTCAAATTCTTGTTTCGGCAATATATTATTAATTTTGGAAAGGAAAATTAAAATGTATGTAGAACCTAGACCTATGTTGAATTTTGTCACGTATGAAAAGAGTCGATTATTATATAGATATCGATACTTGATTTTTTTTTTTGTGTGGTATCGATACTTAATTTACTATTAAGAATGTCGATACTTAGGTTATTTTTGTGGAGATCGATTAGTTTGAGAATATAAATTCTGTTCTGATTGTGAGACGGAAGAATCTTTATAATGAGGGCTAATATTTATATTTTGCAGCCAATTTTGGTTCTGTCATTTATAAATATAACAAAATAGGTTTCACTTGTAGTTTAGAATTTATCCTTATTATGATTGTGTAGTTAAGTTAGGGTTTTGTGTATAATGGGAATGTGCATAGAGGATTTAGAAAAGATTAGGGAAGTTTGAGAACTCACCTTTGTAAATAATGAATATAGATTTTGTAATTGATATTTGTTTACGGGGGTCACGTAACTTTACTAGTTTGTTCCGCGTGGAAGGAAATGATTTTATTATTGTTTTTTTCTGTTTCAGCTGTTTTGAGTGTAAATCTGCATTTAACTTTGATATATAATTTTTTATATTAATCATTCTAAATCTTAAAGAATATTACTTGTTTGCCAACTCGACAATCATTATGATTTATTAATTTCTCTATGTATTGCTCAAACTTATTCATATTCTTATACTTATATATTTAATTATGTTATTTATGAATAAATACCAACAAAGCAAATACAAGTTTTCTTTAATGTTAGTAATAGAGATAATACCCTTAAGTCATATTGTGTTTTCTTATCTTTCACTTTGTGGGTACATATATACATATATATGAATTTATTTGAGGACACCATCAACATATCATTCCCGTAACCGGTGTGAGTTGCGTTCTCTGAGTTTCAAATGCTTATACTCAGACATTCAAAACAAGAACTCCAGCTACTCACTCCTATTGCCCTTTTTTCTGCCCTTTTTGATGTTATTCATTTGGACCTCCTATTGTGGCTTAGTTTCTCTAAGGAGAGTTAAATTTTTATAAAATAAATTAAATTAATAGTAGCTTACATAAAAGAAAGAATAGAAGATATCAACTTTTTCGGAGTTGACATTAAAGATTGAGTTCAAAGTTGATGCCTGCAATATATTTTAATGATAAATGATTAACCTTTTTACAAATTACAAATAAATTTCCTTCCGAGGAGTGTGTGCATTGGTTTCAAGATATTATATTTGATCCTAAGTGCCATCGTGGCTTAACACAACTGTTTCTTTTAGGGTAAGTGAAATATTTTTCCCCTAAATAAGGCTTATGTTTTTTATTAATGTGGTAACAAATTTAATAAATAAAATACTGCAATTTGAAATCACTTTGGATTAAACCTAAAGTCTAACTTCTAAAACCTATATGTAAAATCTGACAACAATTTTCCCATTTTAATCTGACTGCATGGACTAGTTCCCCACTTTCATGATGTAATATTTTATTTTTTCATATACATTTATACACCCATTTAATTGAACTTAATTATTGACATTGTCCATTAGCAATAATATAAAATAACATGATGATAGGTTGTATTATGTACCATTTAAATGGTAGCTACCTTCTTCGAATTTCTATCAGAATTCCAAGAATAAAATGGTCCCTTTCTTTTAGGAGACCCTACGAACTCGAAGACCCCTCTACGCCCTAGAGTACCGTGCGGCTACCTTGTCAACCAAGATGAAGGCGAAGAAGAGGCAGGAGAAGCAAGCTAAGGTAGAACTAATTCGATCCCGCGCGAAGAAGTATGTGTACCAACTGGAAGAAATCGCAGCCAAGAGGAATCTAAAGGTGTTTTTACAATTCACGCTATTAATACCTGCATTGGTGGGCGTTCAGACTAAACGTCAAGCTCATCCAGTTTGGTTTGATGGTGACGGTTTAATAGGGGCTATAACTCCATGTAGGATTACTGAGGGTGGTTTTTACCTAAATGGTTTCCCGTTCATCACCCATGTAAATTCTAGTATATTTCCTCTAACTAGTATCTTCTTCATACTTGGATCATTAGTGTAGGCAATGATTAGGGATTTGATGAACAGTAAGATAAACAATTAAAAATAAACATTCTTAATTTGAATAAATATATATTTTAGTATTAATTCTACTTTTAACAAAAAGATTTGTTTCCTTCTCCTTTTTAATCTTCTTCGCCCAAAACGTTGAAGTGTATACACTATCATAATAGGGATCAGGATGATATGATCTAGAGGGAATGTTCCAGAATTTGGGTGTTAAAACACAGGTCAGTCATTTAGAAAAGATATAAACTAATCGCACCATACAAGGATTTGAGCCTGGACCTCACCGTCAACGGCAAGCCAAACTAAATATTTAGTGCACGTTCCCACCGACGAATAATTCATTCACGCTCAAAATGATACTAGACATAGTAAATATTAGATTCTATATTAAATATTAAATTCTAAATATTAGAAAACTGCTATAGTTTCCTATCCTGAAATTTGATTTTCTCCTTTTCATTATTATGATCATGCATTTTGATTTCTTATTATTTATTCTCATCCCATATTCTTCAGTATTTATTCAGGTCGTCCAACATACTTTTTATTTTCCATTCAGTCTCTGCTAATAGCACCATATTGTCAGAGTATATTATACATGATGTTATGCTCTCCCCAATACATAAACATCTTTGTTTTATCTAGACATTTACGGTTATATCTGCTAGGTAAGCAGAGTGGGGGATGGACAGAACCCCTTTCTAACTCCCCTTCCAATTCTGTTTTCCTCCGTTCTCTCATTCCCAAGCTGTACTATTACCTTCTGATCTAAGAAAAGGTTGTTTATCCCTTCCATCCTTCTAGTCCATTCCTTTCTTCTTTAAAATGCCAATCACCTTGCCCCTTTATTAAGAGTCAATTTTATTTGTTTTAAGAAAAAGAGATTTGTCTATATAAATCTATTTTGACTTAGATTGGAAACATTTTTCTTTAAACGTAATTTAAAATGGGCCAATTTCACCTTTTAACTATAATTGTTGTGAATTATAAAATTCAAAGTGTAAGTATTTTATGCCTGTAGGGACACGTTTATGTCAATTATATCCATTAGGGTGTGAACCATATTTTTTAAATAAGAACCTTACTCTGAAACTACGTGGGATTTCTGGACATCTGCAACGTACATTAACGTTCCATTAGGTTGGCCTCCTAATGTCCCCGCTACCAAATCATATTTATGACCACATCACTCATTCCACTAAACACGCTAATATGACTTTCTTCAGATTTTTATTGATGCAATTGAGATGGCCATCGAGAACATCGAGCCCTGGAGTGCCAATTGTCTACCGAACAAGAATATGTACCTGGACACGATCTACAACACTGTGGCCTCGTTCTACATGGGGCAGAAGACTTTCAACTACGACCGGATGAAGGTGGATGAGAAGACCCGGGTTGTCAGGCTGTACTTGGACCTGCCCGTGACTGGCAACAGCGCCTTGGACATCGCCTTCAATCTTTACAATAAGGCTTTCAGAGACTACAGGTTCGTCTTTTACAGTCTGTACTTCAGGGAAAGCAGGACATAAATTTTCAAAGACAGCAGGAGAAATAGTGTGAGATTGGTTCATAGATTGCAGGAGATACTTGTTTAGTGGAGTCCTATAAAATGAGTGGCAATGAAAAAAATAGAAAGTAAAGTAGTCTTTACATTTCATCAACCCTCAATGCCTATTCACGCTATGAAAATTAACCCATAAGAGTTCTCTACATACAGTGCACGTGTAGTAATTTCATGAAAGTTGCATCATGTCAACACCCATTACTAAGTGGAGGTTAACGCCAGATATCTGACTTGAAAGTTTGAATATTTCTCTACTCTTGGTGCGAATTGACTTGCTAATATTAATTTAAAAATGGCATCAACATTATATTATACAAAATTTTGTGGAATTTAGTAAAACCAAGGAGGTCTTCTGGAAAGTAGCTTTCTCTTAATGTTCTTTATCCGGGTGATAGCTGATTCAATTATCATGATTGAATCCTAAAATATACCTTCTTTAAGGTTGTCCGTGTTTTAGAATATTCTATACTTTGTTGTTCCTAGAAATATTTTTATGGTTTCAAGACATTTGTTCTCCTACCCATTAAATTAACCAAATATTTAGCCTAGTGCGACGTTTATTTTTATTACAATGAATCATAAATTACGTATTAAATAGTTTATTAAAATTGACCTCCCTTAAAAACAGTTTGTCCAATTTAACTTAAAATATACTTATTGGAGCTTGTAGCATCGTTTCAACAACAGTCGCACACGATTCGAATTGAACATTGTGTGCTAGTGCGAGCAAACTTGCAACATGTTAAAGAGGCTTTATGTATACAAATGGGCTCAAAGATAACCACGAGCCTTTAACATTGTGGAAATAGTAAATTAAGGATGATTGTGAGCCTGCTTCTAATATTTTGTTTCAGTTTTTGTCGTATTAGTATAATGTCATTTTCAGGCATGCACCGTTCTCCTTCAAATATCTAACCTATGGTATTACAGGATGAAAATGATGATTTTATCAACGACCTGTAGATATGTTAACAACTCAAAATGTGAAAATATACTTGTGCCTTCATATGAAGCACATGTCTTTGCAAATGGCCGTGTTTTATTAACAATAATGGCAATGTATCTATTTATCCAGGAAAATCTTGAAAAAAATCGCCACTCAAGTGAAAGAAACTTCAGACCCCAACAAACTGACCTACCTATATCATGAGATGGGCTACTACTACAGTATTCTTGGAAAGCACGAGATTGCAAGGTCCATGGCCAAAAAGAGTTTGTCCTGGGCCGTGGAGACTAACAACCTTGAGTGGAAAATTAACGCACTCGTCCTAGTCGCCAAGTCGGAGCTCAAACAAGGCAATAAAACTGAGGCAAAGGATGCTATCGTTGAGGCTCAGCAATTAGCCACTGAACTTGATGATGAAGAGGTTGTAGAATTTCTCATGAAGGTAAGAATTACTTGAGATTTGTGACTGAAGGGCAATGAGACTTTTAACTATCCAGATAACTTTGCGATGAAGATGTTGTAGAGTTTCTGTTCAAGGTAAGAATGAGCTGAGATTGACCATTATAGGCCATTGAGGCTTAAAAGTTAGCTAAATACCTTAGGTAAGAAGAGATTAAAGAATGTATATAAAATATAAGACTAAGTTGACATTAATCATACACTTTAGATATGAATAGTTTATTAAATTTATTTTGAAATTAAGACTGTGTATTATGGTGGGTCATCATCAAAGCTGAGCAATTATCCACGGAGCTAAGTGATGAAGAAATTGTAGAACTTCTCCTTAAGGTTAAACCCAGTTGAAATTCATCATGTAAGTTCATCATTTATGCTATGCAGTCAGATGTAGATCCCATCGATAAAAAGGAAGTATAGTTTATTTTGGTGCTAAGAATTAGTTCATACACATCATATACAGCCATTGAGAGAACAATTATTCTTTTAC
Organism: Timema poppense; assembly: GCA_902141375.1. Taxonomy (NCBI): domain Eukaryota; kingdom Metazoa; phylum Arthropoda; class Insecta; order Phasmatodea; family Timematidae; genus Timema; species Timema poppense. Next base: position 64,068 of record CABFOV010001921.1, read on the forward strand.
TTGGTGATGAAGAGGCTGTATAATTTATTTTGGAGTTAAGACTTAGCTGAGATTCATCACTCCAGGATCTTAATGATTGAGAAAATTGTCAACGGGACAGTTATATTATTAGGAGATTGAGGACTTTTCTTGAAGGTAATATTAAGATATAATCCATCACGTATGGCTCTAAATGTGTCTATATTGTTGATAAAATAGTTTTACAATCTAGCTTTAAGATTTACTTACTTGAGATTCATCACTCGAGACTGAAACTAATTTAATTGCTTAGTTTGTAAAATTTGATTATAATATTTTAGCATAAAGCTATTGTAGGTTATCTGTAGTGTTTATTTTCTCTAAAAAATTTAAGACAGTGTGTTGCCTAGAACCTGCTTACTATATTAAGTCCTGGACCTCTAAGAATCTGTTTGATAAATATTCTTTCATTTGAAGTAACCTACCACGATTTTGTCAAGAACCCATTGTATACGAAGACATTATAAAGGGAATAGTCAGACATTTTGTAGATTCTCATGAATGGGGTCGTTGAAAATACCTCAAATGGGATAGGTTACATCCCAATAAATAATGTAGTGAGCAAGCCTTACTCTGTTACGCCCGTTCTAGGATCCGTAGACGAACGCGTCAGAATCTTAAATCGCGGTAGAACCTGGAAGTATACATAATCTTGTTAAACACCTGCGTAAGTTATAGGGACAGTAGTCTACTAACTAACCTATGAGAACAATAAGCTTGGAATGATATACTTAAAGTCACAAACACATTTACCTTTAAAGAAATTTAAGACGCTGTTAAGATGTGTAAAAGTTTCAATTCACTCACCTATTGAGAGGCGGGAAAAAGTCAAATATGCACATTATTGGCAGACTTAGATTCAGCTCCCAATATACAGGCGGCAGTACGTCAATTCACCCCCCATCGAGTGACAATTTATATAAGCATTGAGTGATGGGATATCGTCTATTTATCCATTAGAGTTAGAATCTCAGAGTACCAACCATTCGCACAAACCCACTTTTTTATGTTGGTTTGTTTTGTTTTGTCTCAGTGCTTTGACATCCTTGATAAACTAGACACAGAGGAGGAGCCTATTTATTCCACGGGTAAAGAGGAGGAAATAATCAGGTTGATTACAGATGAACGTCTCAAGGTTAAGGCCCAGGACCTGTTCAGGCGCACGCGCACACTTCGTGTGGTTAAATAAATGTTCCTTATTTAGGAAAGATCTGCACATCCCCGCAGCCATAAACCCACCAAGAAACGGAACTAACATTCATATTTTACTACTGAGCTAAATGTGTATCTTCTACGTACGCTCAATTTAAAAAATATATTAAATTAAGTATTGATGTGGTATTAAATTATAAAATATTTTATTAAAATAAAAGATATAGTTGGTCTAACTACCTCCATATAATGCTAATTATTATTGGACTTTATTTATTTGTCAACACCAGTGTGGGCTGGGGACTAAAAAATCAAGTGGGACACAAATAAAAATACTCTAAAATTGATATAAGCAGTTTTATATAACCTATCATTTTTCTTGTGCTAACATCAGTAAATATTTGTATCATATACTTACTGTGCAACCTAATAAAATTAAATGCAAATAATTAGCTACATTTTAGTAAAACTAGCACAAATTTAATACGTAGAAACATTATTTTCAAAACAAGCAGCTCAAGCTAATACGTGTATGGGGAATAAAAAAATTCAAAAACTACCTTAAAATCTTGAAATATTTTAAATAAAAATGCTATTTTTCTTTCTTTGAATCTTGCAAACCTCTAAATTACTTTGGAGCTAAGGTTTGGAACGATTTTTAGCAAAATGTTTACTCATATTTTATTCATTGTATTAGAAAGAAAAGCTTATTTACGATAATTATAACCTCAAAACAACTATTTACATTTACTTATGTTCGCACTTAAATCATTTGGTGGAAATGGAGAAACCACTGCACTTTAAAAATTATAATAGCTTGGTTGCAACACTTGAGTTTTAACTCAAAATTCAAAAACAAATCGCCAAGCTATCTATGGATGTATGATAAATATGTTATTAATTAACGACATTGCCTACTTGGTGAATTCAAAGCTATTTTATGAAGCGGGTTGCATCTTAACTTGACGCCTTCAAGCATAAAATCTGTGGCCTCGTCTGACAGTTCTTACACCCTCCAAGAAGACCCTTCTTCTCCTTCGTAGTTAGCGGGCTACCTGTGTCAGAAGGGTACACATTCCACTCGCCACTCGGGAAGACTGACAAGTCACCTTTTCAATGACAGAGATTCAAACACAATAAATTATCGCGCTGATGACTAAGAGAACTAAGGCACTAGACCAGTGGCTTACAACCTGGGAGTCGCAACCCCATTTGAGATCAATGCATATATCGGGTAGGGCCACATTGCTGGTTGAGGCGTTATGTTTACTTTTTAAATTATTATTATTACTAATATTATTACTATAGAAAGGGGTAAAATTTAAATACAGTAGAAATGTAAGAGGTTAAAATGACAAAAACAATTTGGCTATTAATTAGGTTCCTTTTGGTTAACTAACTAACTCAGACAGGTGATTGTTGACTTAGTTTACAGTAGGAGTCTTGTGTTTAGGCGAGTGGCGCTGCTATCGTAGCTTTCTGTATACCCAGTAGGCTCGTTGATTCTCTTTTGAGACTTCTTAGTCGCAATCATATAAATTATATATATATAAGTAGTTTATAATAATGAAATCAAACACGTGGGCTTAATTTTTATTATTATTATTATTATTTAGCACCGCGTCTTACTACCCGTTCGGGTTATACGCTTTAAGTACTAATTCCGCTAATTGATTAGGAATTGGGAAGGTTTAATTAAAGGAAGTGAACCCACACTTGCGTCGAGGGAGAGTGGAACATCATTTAGGAAAAACCACCCCCAGTTCACCCGACCGAGATTCAAACCTCGATCTCCTCGTCCTCAGCAGTCGAGCTCAACACGACTAACGCGTTTACTAACTATGCCATCGAGGCGGGTCCGTGGGCTTAACGTCACGCTCGTTTGGTTTAACTTATGAGGTCAGGATTCATATTCTGAGTGAGAGTTCTGGGGATTTTTGCTATAGAAATGGTATTATGGGCACTTTCTGGAACATACCCTGTTTTATTTGGACTGAAACATATTACGATCGTTTTGCAAATTTAAACAATAATAATATATATAACGTTTATTTCAAAATTTTAAAGCCAAAATTAAAATCATGAGTGTAATTTGTAAAGGCAAAAATGTTTTAAAAGCCTAACTAATATTTGATAAACGTTTATCGAGATTTACAAAATAAGGTCAAATTGGTAAAGTTTACCTATCAAGGTAGCCATATTGGTTTCTATTTTCAGAGACTAATATGGCCGTTCCCACTTTATTTCAGGCCTATCCCAGTAAATTTTTAAGAATCGAAATCAAAAATCGGAAACAAAAAACTGGTAATTTTTCTATTCAGAAAACCAAAAGCTTATTTATAACACTATTTTAGTAATAAATCACCACGCCTTGTAACAAACATCCAACTTTGCGTATGAATACAAGAAAGTAGATCCAATAGTTTTTAAAACTGTAAGCTAGAGCTCCGGGGACTCTCTGGAAGTGGGAGAGGGGGCTCTACTATTAGGTTGATCTAAAAGGTCATTCCGCAGTAACATTTTAAACCTTGGATAGCTATTTACACTATTTGAAAGTGATTAATTTTTATATATATTTATTATTCACATATATTATGAAAACACATATACTTTATATATATACATTAAAGATAAATGTGCCTAGGCCTACTGGTGGCGGATATAGGTATTTTATATACTCAACCCAAACTCATAACTCAATTGGGCCTACATATATGTATACATATACATTCAATTCCCTAATGTTGTAGAAATAAAAAAGGTAAAATTTTAGAGGATATACACCCAAATTTTCTTGAAAACAGAGTGAGAAACTATTTGAAAACCCCCTTTAGTAGGCCATACCCTGCCTTCATTCAAATTCCAGCCTCCCCTTCAACTGAAAGCCAAATGTAATTATCTTAATATTCAAACCACGTGCTCATAGGTGCGGAAAAGTAAGTAAATGAAATGAACGTTAATAGTAATAAGTAAATAACAATTTAAATTAAAATAAAAATTACTTTAAACCAGTTTATAATAATTACAATATAGTCTTAATATGAAATTAACAATATTGTTTGTGAGTTCACAGAGTTAATTTGTTGCTGGGAGTGTTTTGATGATAAAGATCGCGGACCATGGTTTGGAACACAATGCCTTGGATTTCCCCTGATGCTGGGGTAATACATAAATCACGTACCCCTTTTTTCTTACCTTTTTTTTACTCCTCCCAACTACGTAAAACAAAGTAGACATTCAGCCTGACCCTTCCCCCCTCCAACCTGTTACGTAACTTTCCACATCAACGGTGAATGTCACTATTTTTTTGGGAAGCTTGTGTAACACTAAAGGAGGGATTCATATTTAATACTACTCATAGTCAACTTTAGATTCTGATTGTAATGATTTCAATATTAGAATTTAAATAAAAGATCTGTGTTACTTAACACGGCAATACTCTGATGTACCTAGCCTCC
>CABFOV010001921.1:69007-99435 GCA_902141375.1 Timema poppense
CTCCCCTCTCTCAGAGGCATTACGTGGCTTAAGAATGATCCCTAGATAGAAATACGCGCCCATCATCCCCTTTAAGGCCGTCGAAAGCGGTGAGAATATGGTGACATCTTTGTCGAAGAAACGACATTGATCGATTATTATATCCAGGTCGATCCTTCCCCCACCCCTCCCGCTTGTCCTGGGGATGATTGGCGTGGCGGTGTGACGTGCCTAGTGTATCCATTGCTCAATACCCCCACTTAAACCCTCCCGCCCCCAGCAGCTTACAGGCAGATCACTCTATTTGTATCACCAGGTGGAATAACGGGCTAAGTCACAAATATCCAAACTTATATTTTATTTATATGTGTGTCGCCCACGAGATGCATATAGCGTCATTAAAAAATACATATATTACTTTGGTAGAGCCTATAAAATATTTATAACATAATTGACAAACTAATCTGACACCTTGCTCAATCATTATCGTCCCTGTCCAAAATGGGTGGCTTGTTGCCTGGGTTGACAATAATTGTTATAACTGTACATGCGAACTGTTATTGTCACACAATAGAAAAACTCATTGGCCAAGTTTATCAGAAAACACGCCTTTGCTCAGTTGGTAGAAGGTTTGTTTACCATACTAAAAGTACCGTGTTTGATTCCTGGAACGGCTGAAAAATGTATCGTTGATGAATTTTTAGTTTACATTTTCACAATGATGAATTAACGTCCAGGGGGCTGGCTGATCTGTCTGTTAGGTGGAGGATTTTGAAAGCTGTACATTTACTTTTTGGTAAGCATTTCTTAATGAAACTTTAGCAATGTTAGATTAATAGATTCCAACAAAGAGAAGCAGTCACACAGCTGCAAACATAACTTTAAAAAAAACACTAAAAAACTTATGTAAAATGTGTAAAACAGAAACTATATATGATTGTTCAAATGTAGGTGGAATGGGTATGAAAATATCACTGATATAGTATTTTAGATGCTTTGTATACTCTGAAGACACTCGAAGCCAAATAATAGTAATCAGTTGCTCAGGAAAATTCTCGAACACGTGGCCGATACGTCAATGAATAAGAATCAGGTATTTCAGAGCCAGTGGCTGGACATTATTGACACAGCCTGGCACGTCTCCAATAGGACTCCGCACCTAGACCTAGCCATGCCCTATATCAAGGATCACTCCCGGAAGCTTACATATGCTTTATATTACAAGGTACCAGGTTCAGCTAATCCTCTTATCCAGGGTCTTGGGAGATGTGTGATAGACCCAGGAGGGTCCCACAAAAGTCCAAAAGCCTTGTTCGAGTAATCTAAATGTTGATCACGAGTGGTCCTTGAGTTCTAGCCCTCCATAGAGGTATGTGGTCCTACATGTTTATAAATCCCCTTTTAGGTCTGACAACGTTTTATCTAGTATATATAAAGTATATTTTTTCTCTCAGGTATATTTCGCGAAATGAGAAGACTTCAAGTATGTCTAAAATAGTGATGAGTAGCCTTAGTTCACTGGTTTTCAAAGGGTGTACCGTGAAATTCTATAAGTGTGTGAAGAAATTCTCGATGGTATGTTATTTTTCATAACAAGATTTATTAAAAATAGTTTCATTCAATTAAAACATTTTCTTAAGAAATAGGACTAAGACAAAATGTTTGAAAGTTATAATATATTTATTTTCCAAAGAGTATAGGGGCTTAAAATCAAAGAGTTGAGTTAAAAACTTGAGCTTGTCGTTTCTTACACAAAATTTCAATTCATGATTGGATATAGGACAAACACACATATTTCCTTTTCAACTGAGAGAATTGTCTGTGCATGAGCAAGGCCGAGTCTGTCGTGGCTTTGCCGATTTGCACGTTCGCTATGCAGCGATGAGTCACATGAAAGAATAGTGTGCCATCAATAAAAAACAAAAAATATTGAGAACCACTGCTCTAGTGTGTATACAAGTATTAATTTTATCTCATTCTTCCCTTCTAGAAGCATCATAATATGAATTCGGGAATTGGTAACTGTCAATCCATTGATTCTCTGCTTTGTGAAGAGACTCAGCTTCAAATCCCAGACCATCGAGAAAATGTGTCTTTAATCAAATTAGCTGTTTTCCCTTTCACAGTGGTGACTTTACAGGTGGAGAACAGGTTTATGTGAGTGTTTTAGAGTTAAGCTAGTTTCTAGTTCGAGTGTTGATATAATCATTCAGTTCAGAATGTGTACGCTAAATACCATTAGAGAAAATAACTAGCACGCTATCTCAACTTAGAACATTACGCATAACACTTCACACACACCCCTAGCGGCTAGATAATTAACTGGAGAAAAGAAATTTAGGACGTTCGAAAACAAGGTTCTTAGGAAGATATTTGGTCCAAAATTGGATAGAGATAGTGGGGATTGAATGAGGCAACATAATGATGAGTTGCATACCTTGTACTAATCACCAGATATTGTTAGGGTAATAAAATCTCGCAGGTTACGGTGGGCAGGTCATGCAGCGGGAATGAGAGTATCTAGAACCGCGTTCAAGATATTGAATAGCAAACCCAATGGGAAAAGACCACTGGGAAGACCCAGATGCAGATAGGAAGATAATATTTGGATAGGCCCGAGAGAGATAATGTGTAATGAGATAGACTGGATAGGAGTAGCTCAAGATAGGGATATTTGGGGTGATTTTGTACGTACGGCAATGAACTTTCAAGTTCCTAATGCCATAGAGTAAATAAGTATAACAAAATGAACCCTATACAAATATGAAATAGTAAATATCAAAGTACCACCAAGAATCAATCTAAAGTTTCGTAGGTTTGATAAGTCATGTAGTTCCCAAATCAGCCATCTCTGTAAGATTAAAAATAAAGTTTATTGTTTGAATTATTAGTTTTATATAAAATTTTCGTGGGGACCGGGTGGTCTAGGAGTAAGATGTTGGACTTCTGTGTTAGGGGTCCGGTGTTCAAATCTCGGTCCCGGCACAGATTTATCTAATTACCAAACCCTTCCTTCACCTCCTGCAAAGTGTGTGCCTTCACGCTTTGTGAATATGTGGAAGGCCACTCCCCCACCTTGGTTCGAAGCCCACATTAAACTGTAAATTTCCTCGGTTTTCCACCATCATAAATCTCACATATCATCCTACCATTTGGGGATAGTGGAATTTGCCTTAATAGTGTCCCCACCTAAGAAATGAATTCCTTCATATACCAGGAAAGAAGAAGCAGGTCTAAGATAACGTCGATTGACCAAGATCTAAAGCATTAACTACACTCCCATATAAGCTTTGTAATATAAGCCCATGATGGTTTCCAAAATCATCCCTTGTAAATTGTTATACATTCCTGAATATTGCAACGAGTTCAAATACTATTCATTTCCACCTAGAGTCTAAATCCACAGCCAGCCATTTTCTTCACAAATAAAAGCGTTGTTCTACTAATTTTAGTATAAGAAAGATCATAGTGAACCATAAGTCAATTTTTTTAGTTGATATTAATTATCTATGGTAGAAGGAGATTTTAAACTACCTCCCAATATCAGAAATTTTTTTTCATCTACCACTGGAATGTGTCTGAACAATTATAAGGCTCCAATGAAATTTCGTTTGCATTAATTCATAAGCTCTGCAAACACAGAATTGGCCAATATTAAGATGTTCCGTTTTGTGTCCAATAAATGTGAGGAACAAAATAATTCAATAATAACTAGATTACCCTCCACACAGAAAGAATAAAAATTAAACAATTTTATTTACATTTTATTCAACACAGAACAACCTAACAAACCTATTTAAATAAATTATAAAAACTGACACGTTTATAACTAAGTCAAAATCAACCATATCCAAATTTAAACATTTAATATACCTATGATTTTAAAAATAGTCTTATATTTGTAAGAACAATAAAGTTTGTTTGTAAACTAAATGAATGAACAAATGTTAATAGTTTCAGAGTGAAACCTTTTTAGCCTTTTCTACAAAAATGTTTATGTTGGTGATGGTCGGTATTGGAATTATTAAAACTTAAATTGTACTTCAAATATAACCAGAGCGTATAACCCGAGGGTCGTAAGACCCGGTGACAACAACAAAAAAGCAATCAGCGAAATAGTCTTGGAAACGATTTATATTTAGCTGTTCTTTTATTGGTACGATAGTCAGGTTTATGAAGGTCTATAAGAGCCAATGCCTCCACATAGCGTGGAAATGGCAAAATCTCAAGTATAAATCCATCCATAATACACCCAACTAGGATTCAAAATGTGATCACACGCTGGGAGAGTTAAAGACCCGAAACCCCTCGCCCATAGCTGTGAGTATCACTGGAGTTTAAAACTATGATTTAAATCTACCCAGTATCCCACAACGTGTGTCACACAGTCCATGGCATCAGTCTCACCACAGACTGTATAGCTGAGATCAAGACTAGACTCTCTCCTGAGTAAAATTAGGGTGTGTTTCTACATGTAATTTATCACTGTGATTTTTCCAAACTCTCCTAACGGCAATGCAGGTGCATTTCCTAATCACTGGCTTGCTAAAGACAGGGAAATCGGGACTTAATCCCCGTTCAACATACTGAACTGAAGGTGTTTTCCCTAAGTGATTTCCCACTCTCCTTTTATGTAAATGTGTGTAAATTACCTCTAAATTGCTTCTTTCTCCATCTCTATCTTCTTAGATTAATCATCATATATGCGTATAGCTTTAACAAGTATTAAAACTTGGTGATTAAAAATAATCCTCATCCTTACTCCATGGATTAAGCCATTTATTTTTGGGTCACGCCCTTATACCCATCAGAGCAATTCACATTCAATTACACTAATAAGGTATGTAGCATTTTAAGGAAGTAAGCTCGAATTCCCTTAGAAGGAATCAATAGGGAGACCATTTTAAGGTAAATAACTCTCAATAAGGTCATGACCAAACGGTATTTGAACCCCAACCTCCCCGTCACCGGCAAACCAGACTATATTAGATTGACGTTTAATCCACTGGTTGATTGACGTGAGTGAGTCTAGTGGGAGAGAAAAAATCTGCCAGTGCAGATACGATGAATATTTGGATCATGGGTTTGTTTCGTATTTAGTACCTTTCTCCCCTGGCTGCCAACAGTTTGAACAGTACGAAGGTTTGACGGGATAAAGGAACCACTCCATTTCACCGGTCCCCGCGAGAAAACACTGAGAGAGGAACAAATTACCCTTTCCTTCTAGAGACCTGAACACACATCCCTCGCAATCAACGTTAAGTTGGGCTGATGTATCAACTGAGAATTCATGCCGCAAGGAAAAATAGTTACACAAATAAGAATATCTATAAATTTTTGTTAGCATCTCGTCTTACTAGTCATTTGAGTTGTACACGTGTGTGAAAGTAATGCTAGTGAACTAGGGATGAGTACTGTTGAATTTATAGGAGTAGAACCCGCATTTCCGTGGAGGGAGGTTGAAAAATAATTAAGGGACAAACATCTGTAATACCGGGATTCAAACCCTGATCTCCACGTAATAATTATCCCAGTCTATGGTGAAATTTACGCATTAGTCTACAACTTAAATGAGCCTAAAAAGAATCGAACGCGTCTACCATGAAACAAACCAATGAATATTTCGATAACCACGTTTGGAATTGCATCGTTTGTTCCCCGTTTACTGCCAAATACATGGAATAAATTTAACGAAATTTAGCAGGGATGTTTCTGGGACCTATGCCGAACGAAGTGTGTACATGTGATTTTGGTTATATCTCTTGAGAGACTCGCGTCTTAAGCCCCGTAAACATTATCTATGATTATTATGCACTATTAAATATTGTATTAATTTATTTTCTCATCACCAAGGGAAAATATCAATTTCAAATACAAGCCGGTATTACAAGAGATATTTTAGCCAGACATCCAAAGAGGAGTCTTAAGACAAAAGTAAAGAAAATAACAGAATTCTTAACATGATGTACAATCCATTTAAGTTGAGGAATGCAAGGTCTACACTATGGCCCTATCTTATAAGTTTTACCATAGTGGAATAAAGCAAGGTAAGCTTGCTACGCTACATGGTATACAAAGTGCAGCACTTTTTGAATGAAGAGAGTGAGGTCTGTGAAACTACTAGTAACACAAAAGATAAGTATATTACAATTTTTATTTTGTATTTCCGTGTTTTCAGTGAAACGATTGGGAAATATTGTTAAAAATCTCCAAAATTAAATCATACAAGTTCATAGAAAAAATATACACCAATTTTGTTACGACTGTACATATATGTTGACTGTCTACGTGGTCTAATGGTCAGAGTTCCTGGCTACAGATCTACAGGTCCCGGGTTCGATCGTCAGTGCTTCCAGATTCTTCTGTGAAGCAGTGGGTCTAGAACGGGGGCAACTCAGCTGCGCGAGGACAATTTAGGAGCTACTTGAATAAATAATTAGTGGTTCCGGTCTAGCAAACGGAGGTTACACTCTAGTGCTGAATTTGATATACAATAGACCTAGTATATATTGGTTTAAACAGTGGTGTACTTTTTTTTTGTAGGAGAGAAGTTAATAATTTTTGTTATTACCGCGTCTAAATACCTGTTCAGATCACATGAATATATGATAATTACTCTAATGAGGTCAGTATGAGAAGGAATATTTTTAGAGGTAGTCTAGCCGCATTTGCGTGGAAATAAATTGGGAAACCACCTAGAAAAAAACACTTTCAGTAGACTTTATCTGGATTTGAAAACCAAACTCCCCGTCTTCAACACAGTCTAGAATGGCATTGGCTCCTTGGCTTAGACCTTTCGACTACTGAAGCAGCTATGGTAAAAATCTTTATCTCTACTAATTAACAGTGTGTTGGTCATATGTTTGTTGCCTGAGATTTCTGGAACCACTTAATTGATTCAATACACCTTATATTATATTATTTCGATTTTTACCGGAAATGTATCAGACTATTTATCTAAATAATTAAATCAAATAAAACTTATGTTTTTCAAAGATGTTATCCTAAAACACGTGACCAATAAGTATGAATTATCCTATTGAACCTATCTGTAATGCCAAAACGAAATAGTAATTTACAGAATATATGTTAATAGTAAATTCAAATAGGACTCATATTTTAATCTACCTGGTTATATTGAATTAGCAGATCCTTAAAAAAAAGGAGTTTTTGTACTTGTTTTATTATAACTAAAGAGTTTCTGAATAAATTTGAATGCGGTATTTTTCATATTATGTTTAATTTATCTAGAAAGTTTATAAGTTATTTGAAAATTATGTATGTATTCAAGGAGCTGAGCAGTAATGTCAAAGGGTAAAAAAAGTGTTTTGTAAACACTGTAGAGTTGAAAAAGTGAGGACTCTCACAAGTGCTTCTATTGTTATGACTTCACTAAAAAATTAAACCCAACGTTATAGAGTTGGTGATATGTTTGGAGATACCAGATTCAAACATCAACTCATAATATTGCGTGTAAGTATTGTAATAAAAAAAATAGACTTACTTAATATAATAAAATAATATGAGTTTTAAAAAGAAAAAAAAATATTTTTCTTTATCTATATAATTCGTGTTTTTGTTGGGCGCCACCCCTGGTATCTAGGGGAAAAATAATAATCACAAGGAACAATACATTTACCTCGGCTATCAACTCAGTGGCACAACGACTCTCAACCTCGAGACCACTGGGTGAACTTAAAACTAAAAAAGAACATGAACAATTTAGATTTTAAAAAAATGGATTGTTGAAAAAAATGTAATTAGGGCTACAAATATATATAAATGTATAAAAAAAACAATTGTTGGCTTTTTATGAATTTATTGTGGTTTCCCTTTTGTCCACACCCAAATCCTACCTATGGAATTCCGGTTAATTATAGATCTAATTTAATAAAGTATAGCACAGTATTGTTGAGACCAAGAAGAGAAAAAATATATATACAATCAAAAAAATCAATAATTAGACATAACATATAATGTTAATTATTTTGTTGTATTAGTTTGTCCTTCTGGAAATAAAAAGAGTTTTGGTTTATTTAGGAAAAAGAAAAGAGATGATTACAATAATCAAAAGTTGAAGAGTTGGTTTGACCTCACCCAAGTATAATTAGTCCATACTGAAAACACCATCTTCATAAATTTTGTTTCACTTGAAATTCTTCCACAATTTAAATGAGCCTAAACATTGTAGCTCTTACACACTCTCTTAGCTTCCTTTATTTACTAATTTCACTTTAATCTTTCACTTTTTAACCACTATAAAAATAATTTAAATTGGGAGCCCACATTCATTTGGCTCCATCTTGGACCGCCAAACCAGGAAGCACTCTCACTACTTTTTAAAAACCTTCCAATCTTTTAAATTCAAAAATGTTCTATTCCAAGTCCAAAGAGAAACAAACTATATGTAAATAAAAACGAAAATGAATTGTTGGCTATAGACTAGTGAGAGAATAAAAATGAAATGTAGGTTTAATATAAGTATTTAAATATAGCATTGATTGAATATGAATAATGTTTTTAATAAAGAATTAAATGTCTATTTCCTTCTGTCAAAAAATTAAAAATCGCGCTCGTTTTTTCTTCCTCCCAAATCACGAGGTTCACTCCTCACTCGTTTGATAGCGCTGGGCATGCGTTAAAACAAAGATGGCCGACCTTCAAAATAAATACAGTCAATCACACTTCTCAAAAGGATAATTAATATGCTTAATAAAAGGTAAGTGTTCTTCCTTAAATCAAAATTCCTTATTTAAATTATTTAAAACAATGTTTTACGTTGTTCCTTCCGTCCTTTTACATAATTTAATATATGTAAACATTGTCATTAGTCAGGCTGGCAACATGCCGGCGAGCTTCGAATATTTCACGGAAATTTAAATTATAATTGTTCACAAAAGTAGAAATAAATAGGGAAATACAAGGTAGGGTGGCAAATAACATCATAGTGTAACTACAAATATGGTACACAGCCCACACGGAATTTTGAATTGATCGTCTCCGTGCCTACACAAACATTATCCAAAGCGCTTTCAAGGAGATAAGTCGATGTACATGACGGATATCACAAATGCCGTAGACTAAGCTCAGGTTTGAAGAATATGTTGCCTTTGCAGTGGCTTCATCTTGTATAGTCGCTACTGTGTTAGAAGGGGGAAGAACAAGGAATGCGACATTTAAATTACCTTTACATTTTTTTAGTGACAAAATTACTGTGTAGAACATATTGAAGCAAATATTCACATCAAAATTACTGCGGATATTATACCTTATATAATAAAATGAGATAATGTCGCAAATGACCTCAATTAACGATCTAGATAGAACTCTGAGAGACCCCAGAGGCAACAATGAGCCCATAAGAGGCTTTACTGTATTGATCTCATGATACTTCCAACCAACTCTACGGGTATTTTAGGGAGTCGCTATAGCTGATTCAAAGCCTGTTTAAAAAGACCCAACATATGCCTTGATGTTATGAAACTTTCTTTGTCAACCAGCATGCACATCCACCTGATCGATGGCCAAACTAGATTTATTTATCGATTGCTAAAACTCAGCAATGGAGTCTTCACATAGTACGAAAACAAGGTGTCCTTAAATAACTGTCAATATGCATCTTGGCCAAAAATATCCTGGAATTAGTCCATGTTATTTATCCCAATATGTGTCTTATGGAAAATAAGCCTCTATCGTGGTTCGTAGAGCTATTTACTTTGGCACCAAAAATGAATTGGATGAAAAGATTAAAGACTGTATTTTAGACCATTTCGAAGCGTCATCTTTCCCTTAAATATCCAAAGGCATTACCATGTATAATTTTTTAATTACCTTGGACCATTCAGCTTACCCATCCTTGTTCCTTAATTAAAATTTGAGCACCCATCATTTTGCTGCTTAATTTGAACCCACCTTACTGTGTAGTGGGACACGCTTACAGGTATAGAGTCTGCAATAATTTATCATAGAGGCAACTGTATTGACAGGTTGCACTACAGGAAATGGGTTGTGATCCTAAGAGTACCCATGATTCCATCAGACCTGTCCTTCCAGTGAATGCAGTTTCCTATCAAGATTAGAAATGTGATGACCATCAACACGGTGCAAGGACAAACCTTGAAGGTGGCAGACATTGGTTGATCTACGTGGTACCTTTTCTCCCATGGACACCTATACGTGGTGTGTTCCCATAATAGTTTTAACAGAAACCACAAGTTTCTTTCTCTTGATGATATAACCACTAATTTCGTTTACAAAGAAGCTTTGCCTTAAATTTCATTACTTTATTTCCTTCAATTAATACAAATATTTCGTTTGTATTATCTTTTATCAACTCGAAAGTTTTAATCACCATAATTTATACTCAATGCTTCATTTGATTTATTCGCTGTGCAGGAAAATAAAATCTCTGGGATTTGAAATGTCATTGTTTCAATTAACCTTTTTAATAAATTTTTATAAATCTGATATTAACGTGAGTGAAGCTGTGGGCAAAGCACTTAAAATTATAAAAGGGAAGTGTGGGTTGATTTTCCTCTCAAGCCAAAGGAACCTCATTGAAAATTGGATACTTCTGGAAGCTATTTTATCTTTTTATCTTTTATTAGTGATTGGGTTTCAGTACATCCTCCTCCTACACTCATATCCGGGACATTAGCAGCTTAGACTATTTATCAGGGAACGGTGAGTGGAGGGCTCGAAATACACCCAGATAGTGCATCCTAGACATTCCTTGGACTTCGTTCTAAATGACCCAATTATTTTACTGTAGCATATGTTCTGCACATGCAGTAATTTATTTGTTCTGCTTTTTAGTCACGTGTAAAGTGTTGAGATCAGAGATAAAGTTGGTATCCATGAGATAGTTTATATATTGCCTCAATTTTAAGTTTTAAATTTTGCACGGGTATAGATTTTTTAGGTTATTAAGTTCCAGAAGGAGAGTGGGAAAGAGGGGTAGGGCTTATTGATATATCTCCACTGGTGGCACCATTAATGTAAAAAGACAGCTGTAGGGGGTAATAAACCTGATTGTAGAAACAAAGCAAGCTATTTCAAAAATTGTATGAATTTTCTTTATAAATTAAAAGGTTTAGCTAGCTTACTATATTAATTTTCTAGTTACCACAAAAGGGGGAAAGTGGTGAGAACTCATCCCTTGACCTTCATATTCCTCCTTAATCTCCACATGTCACTGTATATATATGTATGTATTTTAAGATTTACATACCCCGACATCCGTAAGTGTACCCACATGGGCGTGAGAGGAGAGAGGAAAACCAAAAATATCACCACAGAACACTCAGCTGGGATTTGAGCCACCACTTTCCCATCACCTGAAAGCCAGACTAAGTGAGCCTGATATTACAGCCATCATTGGTGGAAGAGAGGAGAGCTGGGATAAATATGGGGCAAATCCCTCCAACATTTTCTCAAATGAGAGAACCTTAGTTACTTAGTTACAAATGAAACCAATTTAGTGATTTTACAAAAAATAAAATCTAAGTTTAGAAAAAGGCATAAATGATTACGACAATGGTGTACTGATACATTTATTTTGGGGATGGATGTGTGTGCTTATGTGTGGGTAGGGGTGAAGAGGCAATTTATAGGGTAAAGGAGTAATTTAGAGGAATAAGCACATGCTTTATCGAAGCTATTGGTTCTCTACTTTTTTCAAGTTGGGAACTTTAGGAACACTTTTAAAGCTGGTCTTAACATTTAGTCTATACTATCAACACAGCTTCAGTGCGTTTCTTCATATTCAAAGTTCTGATTCATATGGTTCAAATTTTTATCAAAAAATGTAGGTCTTTGGGGTTGAATACTACACTAGTGTCCCCGTTCCCCCAAAATGAGCCAATGGAATGTTACTGATTGTATTAATTCCATCATCATCTTTTTCATTTTGGTAAACTTTTTTTTTTTTTGTCAAACTAAAGTGAAAATTGGTTCCATCAGTAATTTCCTTCAACCGATAACTATGACGCTTATATTTGACATTTAGTCTGCGTGCCTACTGATGCAGTTGTTCCCATAAGAATATTGTTATTACTTATGGTCAGGAGATATTTTTATTTGTTGGTTTAAGAAATTTAACCGGAAAATTAAAATTGGTCAAACAAGTCATACAAAAAATTGTTAATTATATCTTGAAATATCTAAACTGTCACAGATTTTTTTATTTCAAGTGAATACGACGTGACCTGCACTGTTGGACACGTGGTCAAATGCGTCAGTTTCATATAAACTAGATCAGGGAACGCCTTTTGTGTTGAAATTAGAAATATAAATGTTTATTGCGATATATAATTCTGGCCTCCCACCCTTTGTGAGCTTATGATGCATTTTATTATCAGTGCAGGGATAAAAATAGTGAGATAAAAGTGATTTGGATCTCAGTATGTGTGTTTTCCGTGTGCTAGTCACGCTACTTGCGCTAAATCTTTCTTAAAATAATAATATATAACAATATTTTATAATGAAAAATAAATTTAAAAAAAATTTACAAAATAATGTTAAGAAATCCTTTTAATGTGTAAATTATTCGTAATCAGCCAATAAAATGTTAATATTGTTTATAGAATAAAAACAAAGAATAGTGAGAGTTTGTCGCGACCCTTAAACTCTTCGTAAACATGCTATCAGAAATCTAAGTTGCCGAAACGGTGGTATACACGGGTTTAATAAATCAGAGACCTAATGAAAACTATAAGTTTACCTTTCCCCATCCACTAGTGAGCACGCAGCTAAAGGCATCAGTCGGGTCATTGTTAGCAGGTGACCGGGAAATCAACGTTCGAATCCGGTTCAGCTAAACTGAGATTTTTATTTTAAATATTTTACTGATCTCTCTCTATGTAAATGTGAGTACATTTACTCTACATCCTATATTAATCAGAGCAAACAATAGGAGTAGAAACTGGATAGTTAGGACAACTAATTGGGATATAAAGTTCGCAATGCGTACTGGATATAGATTCAGGTTTGTTACGCGAAAAACTATTTATCTTCTGTGGATTAAATAAATATCTTAGTCCTACGACCTAGTATAGTTACAGTGCAGTGGTGTCCAGATATAAGGGTTTTGGTTTGAAGCCCTGTGAGGGTAAACAATTCGTTAAAAAGTTGGAATAGTCTCGTAGTTTCCTTACGTCAATTATCAAATAATGGTCCATAGTGTGTGTCTGTTGGAATTGCGTCCAGGCATAAGCTACGCAAAATGTCGGTGACAAAAACAATCTTGTTTATAATATTAGTCTCCCTTTAAGCCACTGATTACACTCTTGATATTTTTATAGTTACCCCAGTGTGGTTCACGCTTACTGAAAATGTGACCTTCACATTATCACATTAAGCTAAAACCCTCGGTGACAAATATGAAATATCTAATGATTAAAATAAACATAATTTTGTTAAAAAAATTTCCGATTTTATTTTACTATGCATTTATTTGTTTAAATAAAATATGACCTGCTTCGTTGGCCACATGGTCTAAGGCACCACTCTTGGGTTAGACTAGAATGATGTTAACAGAGAGATCGAAGCTCAAATCCTGGTCAGGTGTACTGAGGGTGTGTTTTGTAAAAATTTTCCACTTTTTCTTCACACAAATAAGGGTATACTTCCTCTGAATTCAACCTTAGATCCCTAACTCATTAGCGTAATTAGTTCATATTCGTATAGCCTGAAACGGTTGTAAGACGTAGTACGAAAATAAAATTATGTGTAGGTCTAAACATATATTTATAATACTAAGTTGTTTTTAAAAATTGTAAGTAAATATTTCATAACACATTTTTGGGAAATTAATAAACTTTTATGATGTAGTAAAATTTGAAAGTTTTTACTAACTAATAATACAATTTATATACTTATTGAAAATAATTGTTTATTAAGTGTTGTTTGTAAGGTGATGAACTTAACTAAATATATATTTGACTGGTGGTGCAATCCTTACTTTACTTTACATCCCTTACTGTTTCCAGCCTGTGGTTTGAGTCACTTTTTTATTCAAGCCATATTTTCTCCGCTACCGACTTGCTAAGCCGGTCGTAGCTCCATATGAATTATAATCTAACTTAAGAGTAGGACAGGCACAACATCCAGTCCCCAGCCGCTAATTTGTCAATGTGAGAGGGTAAACTCACATTTTACCAGTAATAAATGTTCTTCCATGCCAGGAATCTAACCCGGGACCCCTAGCTCAGTAGGTAGACATGCTACAAACTGAGCTAAGGGGTCGAATTTTGGCGCAATCTGATGGTCAGATTTAGCCCTAGGTTTGAAAATCGCTGGTCCACTGTATTACGCTGTAGTTGAACAAAGAAAGGTTAGCTTTCTACATTTATGTTTATATAAACTTGCAAATGTATGGAGGGGCCTAATGTTTCTATTATGACCCCAAGAGTACCAGTATGGAGGTGACACGCCAGTCCACCACATCTTGTCTCGGCTGTCTCCAAGTAGATTGTTTGAAAGGGAGAAAATAATCATTAGTAACTTTATTAACTAATATCTCGGTATCACGATGCATTATATATATTTTTGAATAAGGCTTTTTACAATACCATTTATTTACATTAAGGTCACCGTATAGGTATATGAACAATTTTTTTTAGTTTGGCAGTTTAACATGTTTTTAAAAATAGTATTTTATTAAAGTTTCTATTAGATGGTAATCTAATACGATTTTTGATTAAAGAATATTTTTAGCACCGCATATACTACCAGTTTTGGTAATAGGCCTACTCATATAATAATTGCACTGATGATTTGATGGATTAGGGAGGTTACATTAATAGGAAGTGTGCCCGTATTGGCGTGGAGGAATAGTGGAAACCTATTTAGTAAATACTACCCTCAGTACACCTTACCGAGATTCAAACCTCTATCTCCTCGTCATCAGTAGTCTAGTCTACTGTGAGAATGGCGCGTTAGACCATGTGGCCACCGATTGGGTCTAAAGAGTTATTCATATAGCTATCGTATTTTTGTAAATATTATCATCCTTTATATATACCCGCTTAAGTGTACGTATGGTCTAACGCGCCACTCTCGCAGCCGACTAGACTGCCGAAGACGTGGAGATCCATGTTTGAATCTCATTTGGGTGGACTGAGGATTTTCCAAAAAGGATGTACACTCTCCGTACATGCAAATGCAGGTATACTTCATAAAAATATAGCCTTACTAATCCACAAATCCATTAGTGTAATTAGTTTATACATGCATATCCCAAACGGATATTAAAAAGTGGTGCTAAAAGAAATCCTTTTTGAATAATAGGATATTTACTAATTTGTTTATTTAGTCATTTAACCTGCTTTTTGAGGACGGAGCTGGCTATAAATTAGTCTATGTAACATTCTTTTTGTGGCCAAGGATGTTTATAGATTTGTTTAAATCATATTATTACATACTGTTTAGGACAGTGCTGCACATATATTTGTGTAGTTTAACATTTAAATTTCCTTTTGAGGACATGGATGTTTATAAATTTGTTTAATTTGTAGTTTAGTATACTTTTGAATACGTTTGAATTATATAGAATTATATGTACATAGCAACACCAGAAACAACCCTTTTAAATACAGTATGAACCACTCATACTAACTCTGATTTCACGCTTAGTCGTAGCGATGTTCAACTGTGGCAAGACATTTATTGCACTTGATCGCCATTGACAGGACGGTTAGTTTGAGGATGAAGGTAGCTAGATTTCAGAGAAATAGAGTGTACATAGAATGAAAGGAAATGTAGTGAAAATAGAAAAGAGAAAGAATAAAATAAAGGACGAAAAAAGCCATGCGGCTGTAATTAAATCCGCCCCGTCAAACCTCAGTTCTTTGTGTGGCTTAGCCATGATGTTGGTTTTCTGGGGAAGCTATTACGGATATAGAATATATATATATAAAATAGAATGTGAAATATATGTGAAAGTTCGAACTAAATATGAATTATTTTTTTTTACCAAAGGGGAGAGATTGGGAAAAAAAAGCTTGGAAAGAGAAAAGTAAAACATGGGTTCTCTTTTTATTCAAGTTTTTATATTATAATTATTTAGTTGGAATGGCTCTAGATAAAACTAGCTAGAAGTTCAAAAAAATATACTTATTTAAAGTTTAGCTTTTAAATAAAGATAATGCCTCGATAAAAATAAATAATGTAATTGAATGGCTGGGAATTAATCAAATCACAATTAACATGATATGCCGATGTAAGACTTATGTTTTATAGGCTTAGCTGTTAATATTTTTAATGAACACATACTTCAGCTAGCTGATCTCAGAGAGATTTTAATCATCCACATCCTAAGAATCAAATATCTAACGCTATTATTTGTTCTTTTTAGTGAGGATGACTCCATCTAAATATCATATTCTGAAAAATTGAAAAATGATACCTCGACATGGTAATTGAACCCGGGACTACTAATCCAAAGGTCCTGGGTTCAATTTCCATGTCCAGGTGTCATTTTTAAATTTTCAGATTCCACGTCCTAATTGATTTAATTCTAAATCACCTTCTGAAAGCCTCGATTATCGGTTATTGACGTTTAGCAACTTCACGCTCTAATAAAAGTCAAAATAGTTATTAGCGCTATTATATTTAACGCATATTTAGTACTATTTTTAAAGTTAGATTTAGTATTAATTTAAATACTATTTTAATATTATTTTAAAAGTATTTGGGTTACTTATAACATTAATTTTTCACTACAAAATCTTACTAACTAGCCAGATTTCGATTTTGAACTAAGATTATTAGTTATAGATGAGGAAGGTAGAAATTAGAGAAAGTATACCTACACCTGTGTGGTAAGAATTGATTTATGCTTGATTGCTTCCTCTTCAACCGATACCAATAAGAATGCATTTTATCAAATTAACTTTCTTTTTCTTAAACCATGATACTAGTATGCTGTTAAATAACACATGTGTTAAAAGTTGTACACTAAAAATAAATGATACTACACAGTTGTGAACCTTTTTACAAAGTAGATAATAGCTAGAAACAAAACTTTCAAAAATGTGTTACCATTAAACTACTCTTAAATGAATTTTACTTTAAAAAACAAACATATTAATTTGATAATCATTTAAAACTCTCTTCAGGTATAATTTTGAATAAAGCCGTTAGAGACATTTTTAAGATATATTAATAAATCGATCACAAATAAACTACCCTAAAATCGATTTTGGGCTGAAAAAAAAATACTATATTTTATATCATGTGAAAAAATCTCTTAAGCTATCCATTTGTCACAATCTTCAAAGAGTATATTAAAAAAAAATTAAAAATTCCATAAACAATTAACAACCCTTAATTTTAGATTTGTAACAAAAATCAATTTTTCTTCGAGGCATTATCATATAACATCAAATCTATAAAACTGTTCTAGCTGTTGCCCCGGGTACAGACCTAGGGATAAACAAACAGTCGATAGAAAGAAATATAGGACCCAATTTTGAGTTTGAGGAACATAAAATTTCAAGGTCTATCATATGCTTAAGGTTGGAAATGTTCACGAATATAAAGTGTAGGCTTTCCAAACAAAGTCTTTAGTACCAACTTTGCAATTATTAACGATAAAATGAGCAACCTCTCTTCCCTTAACTCTCTATCTCCTCTTTCCTCTCCACGTCAAAATCTGTTCAAGATAGAGACCCATTTTCAGATGAAGAAAAATTCTTTTAGCGCCGCGTTTTAATACCCGTTCGGGCTATGCTTATATGTACTAATTACAATAATGGTTTTGAGGATTAGTAAGGCTATATTTCTATGAAGTGTACCCGTATTTGCATCAACGGTGAGTGTACATCCATTTTGGAAAATCCTCAGTCCACCCAAATGAGATTCGAACCTGGATCTCCCCATCTTCGGCAGTCTATTCTGCTGCGAGAGTGACGCGTTAGACCACACGTACACAAAGGATGATAATATTTACAAAAATACGATAGCTATATGAGCAACTCTTTAGACCCATTCGGTGGCCACATGGTCTAACGCGCCACTCTCGCAGTAGACTATACTACTGATGACGGGGAGATAGAGGTTTGAATCTCGGTCAGGTGTACTGAGGGTGGTTTTCCCAAAATGATTTTCCGCTATCACTTCACACAAATGGGGGTGTACTATCCATAAATATAACATTTTTCATCCCCAAATCACTAACTAAATTAGTACATAAGCCTATAGCCTCTACGGCCAGTAGAATTAAGCTGCCGTGCTAAAAAAAAAAGTGTTTGTGTACTATATCTTCTCTCTCTCACACATACACACACATACACTCAATCACACACTTCCGTGATCACAGACACACTCACTCTTCTCAGCTACACTCTTTCTCGCATATTCTCTCTCACACACTCTCTCACTCTTTCACACATAGTCATACATTCTTTCATACATACTATTTCTCATATACACATTCTCTCACACACGTTATCTATTCTACACTCTCTCATTCACAATATCACACACTCTCTCACACACAATATCACACACTCTCTCACACACAATCTCACACACTCTCGCAAACACATACTCTCGCAATTTCTTACACTCTTTATTTCACACTCTCACATCTCTCTCTTTACCACTCTATCCCTTCCAGGCACCTTTTCTCATTATCACTAACTTACTAATACTCTCTAGAGCACATTCATTTGCTCACTCCACACTCAATCTAATATTTTCCTAATCTCTCAATCTCTTTCTTATAGGTATACAATTTGATAAACCTATTTCCGGTAAGTGAACTTACTAGAAAACGGTTTAACCTATTTTGTGTTTTTGTATATAAGTAGAAAACAAATTTTTGTTTGGTTAAACTTTATAACAACACAATTTTTACTACTTGAGTGGTTTGGGGCAAAGAACAGGCAGAAAGTTGGAAGTGGGGTTGTTTTAAAGTTCTCAACGTGGCGTGAAAGGGGAAATACACGTTTTTATTCAAATTTAACACCGAAAGCTAAATATCCATTTAATGTCGATATACTTTGACGTGTAAACTTTTAACTAGAAAGTCGAAGAAGTGCTTAATATAGGCCTATAAATATTTTTCTGATAAAAAGTTTAGAATATATCTTACAAGGGGAGGCCACGACGTTCGGATCACGGATTATCTTCAAACTTTGTACACTTATAGTAGTCCATTAGGACAACATAATGAGCAAGTAGTAAGGCGTACTACTTAGGCGTTTTCGAGAAAATCGCTAGAGAAGTTTGACGCGTCGAATATGTACCGGTGCGTTGCGACTATAAGCACGAGATGGTGGCGGTAGAGTGGTTAGCGTTCAAGCTCTGTAATCACTGGTTCGCTGGATCGAGTCACGCTCATCTTCTTTTTTTCAAGACTGGTCATATTATTTCAAATATATATTACAATTCAATGGTAATATAACGAAGAAATACGTGTATTTGCATGAACTTTAATTGAATTTCCAATGTTATTTGGCTATTTATTAATTTTTATTATTACAAAAAATATTATATTTATAACTATCGACAAGTAAACGACCAAACGCATAAAGTTTTCCTGAAAATGTATGCCTGTCGTGATTCACAAAATCCCTCGTACCTGAAATCGGGTAAGGTACCCGGAACTGTTTTTAGACCTGCAGACACAGGTTTGAAAGGATAAGGGGAGGGCCAAGCATGGAAAGCCCAAGTCAAACATCGATAAATAAATGTGCGAATAACTTGATTCAATAATACAATGAGTTACAATATGTCAGAATATAAGGGTAAAGTACAATTAATCGTCGGATGTGCTTTCAACATTACAAGTTGCAGGATGATATTTTTCATACAGACACGGAAAACATAAATTAAAACGGCATCTACTACATCGAATGAATGCAATTTTCTCACATGCACAAGGAATATTCAGAGTTTTTACGGAAAAACAAACCTCGTTGACATTTAAAAAAATGTCTCTTTCTTCCGACAATTTGGATGCAAACCATGCGTAACGCAACATTTTCGTAAATATCGGTGCTGATAGTTGGTGATGTACTATAGAATGTATTTTAATAGCATCTTCACGAGAAGCAATTTCTCGTTCATTTTCAATTAAATATGAACAATTTTGAAGGCGCTTGATAAAGTTTTTAACTTGCCTATAGAAATAAACGTCGCACGGTTGGCAAATCGGAGTACATTTCGGGGCTATGACTTTAACCGTGCAAGTTCCAAGACCTTCGTCATTGGTAAAGATTCCATCGTACAAAGCAGGATTCGTTTGACCCCCCCAGGAATCTATTATTAGCAAGAATTTTTCTTTTTCCCCATAGGGAAGAATGACGCTCGTTAAAAATGAATTATACAGTTGTGTGGTAAGTTTCCCAGATTTATGAAAGAATATGACCAGTCTTGAAAAAAAAGAAGATGAGCGGGACTCGATCCAGCGAACCAGTGATTACAGAGCTTGAACGCTAACCACTCTACCGCCACCATCTCGTGCTTATAGTCGCAACGCACCGGTACATATTCGACGCGTCAAACTTCTCTTGCGATTTTCTCGAAAACGCCTAAGTAGTACGCCTTACTACTTGCTCATTATGTTGTCCTAATGGACTACTATAAGTGTACAAAGTTTGATGATAATCCGTGATCCGAACGTCGTGGCCTCCCCTTGTTAGTGCAATAATCTTCAGTCATGTCTGCAACAATCCACTAGCTATCATTATAAACAGAAAAGAGTAGTCCACATAAAGAAAACAATTCGACTAACTTTGTATTTTCTTACTAAGACTTCAAAATCTTTTATTAGCAAAACTAGTTTTATTGTCGGGGTTTAAATCTTAGGCAAAAGTAATAATACTGCTAGAAAATGTGTGTCTGTGGCCGAGATTGCTTGGATGTTTGGTTTAATTTCATGTGAGAGAACGACTGTTAACATAAGTATGTACTGCCAAATATTGCACATGTTTTGTTGCGTGAGTTCAACAATTTTTGGGTTTTGTTCTGTGTCTATAAATAACGTCAAATGACCATGTATTACATTCCAAAATGTAGTATTTCCTCGAGTTATAAAAAGAAGAATAGGGTTGCATTGCATAATGGTCCATCATATGGTTTTGGGCTACACAAGATCACGGATAGGACCCGGCATGTGGCCTGTGGACCATGAGTTTGATATTCATGTTTTACAGAATTGAAATATGGGCCATATTTTTTCTGCTGCTAAAAGATGTGTAGATCTAAAATAAATCATAATATAATATTCACTGTCGTTAAAAGCTCACTACACGTTGCTTCTCTCTATAGACATTGACACATTTTGTTGAAAATTGAAGTTGCATTACGAATCCCTGGACGTATAAGTATATTTAATATGTTTTTAGATTGTATAAAAAAGTTCTTCTAACATTTATAGTTCATATAAAATAAAGGCTGGCTCATATAGAACGATATTCTAAGCGATGTCATGCTGTGCTAAGGTTTTATTAGTGGCTAAGTTAAGCTAAGTTAAGTTATCGTACCTCTTTTCCCTCCAAAACTCACTGTGGTTTATTTCTGGTCTGTGCCAGTGAAGTTAAGCTAAGGCATTCTCCAAAAGTATTGTTTGAGCTCAGATGATAGTACTGAGGAAAGGGAGCTGCTTATATTAGCATATATTTTTGAAGAGGAAAAAATGTAGGAAGTGGAGCTTGACTTATTAAATTAACAGTTCCATTGGAATATAAAAACAATTAATACATATAAAGCCTGAATAGAATATTATTTAAATACAAGTGAAACAAAATAAAAACTAAACTTAAACACTTATTTTGCTATTTTAAACAATCCAGCACTGCTTCTGTTCAACACAAAAAAAATTAGCTTAGCGCTTTCAGCGTTAACCAGCCTTAAGTCTCATTCAATATTTTTTTAAGCAGTCTTAAGACTCTTTGGGTTTATTTTCTGTGTCAAATGGGACTGTTGATAATACAATGTATGGAAACGGTGAGACACGTTGAAATAATATAAAATCTCAAATTATTTAAGAAAAGGTTTGTTAGTTCAAGATAATACCCAAGCCAAAATTGAAATGAAAGTATAAAAAGGTTTACATTATATAATTATAATTATATAAAAATTTATGTAAAGACGAAATCAAATTATTTTAACTACGTGCTACGCGAAGTATGGCAGCCCCAATGTCGAAGTTTGTAATGTAAAACAATTATAACTTTTTTTTAACAGGCTGGTCTTTGCAGATTTTATAAAAAAAATTGATTAAAATTAATTAAGTATTATGTCAGTACAAACATAGAGTTTAATTTTCTTCCCGTGGTGACCTCAAACATTCTTGAATATCTGTCAAGGGTGTACTGGGATTTAATGACAACTTTTTCTCTTAATTTAAAAAGTTTGTCTTATGACAGATATTAAGGAACTTTTGAAGTCACAATGCGGAGAAATTTAAACTCCATGTTTCTACTGGAGCAATATTTAATTTATTCTGTTCAAAAATGTTTTGCTATAAAAAGTGCAAAATCACTGGCCCTTTCTCGCGTTTAATACATTCCAATCTTAAGAAAGATAAATGAAAACAATGAAAATACAGAATTGTGTCAATTTATAGACTATTAGGCCTCTTTCTGACGAGTGCATGTGAGCAGGATTAAGAGAATTGAAACTACAAGTAGAGTACATATATGTATAAACCTAATATATATTATAATCGAAATAAAACAAACTTATAAATTAGATTGTAAAAGACCTACACTGGTAACACGTGGTCTAAATTTATATCTTATTGTGTATGATTTGCTACTGTTAGAAGGTCATAGTTTGAATTCCAGCTATGTGTATTAATAGTATTTTTCTTAAATTGTGTCCCACTCCCATTACATGTAAATGAGGGTACATTTCCTCTAAAATTATACCCTCCTAATACTCGTTACCTTTGCATAGTTAATATATATGTGTATCACATGAACAAGTAATGAGACTTTTGAGGGGGTTGCGATGGAGGGTAAACTGTAAAATAAAATAACTCAATGTTATTCGTATAAAGCTGGGTAAAGGGAACATGGTAATGTAATGATTTATTATTTTAATTCCCCTCAACATATCAGTCATGCGGTAGAACAGATTTGACGTCACTCATTAATTCTAGTGAACTAAACGTTAGGACTTTATTTACATATTAAGTATGGCATGTTAAATATTTTAAGTGGAACAAGAGCTTAGAGGAAGAAGGAAGCGGATAAGAGGGAGTATTAAGACCCTAGATTACGGTCCAACAAATACAGTAATGAATCAACTACTCTTTTGATTGTAATATTCCCGGGGAGAGCTCGAGGTAATTCGCTTGGAATTGACGCCAGCAAGCACTGCCCGTTTTCAAGAGGAAAAACTTTCAGTAAAATGTGAATTATATTCTTCTACCTCGTGCTTCATGTCTTACTAGTACCGACATTGACGGCTTGTACATTTGAGCATATTTGCACGTGAACACCCAATATTTCAATTAAAATTATGTAATATTTTAGTTTAAAAGATTAATACTCTCTATACATGTATTTTAAAGTTTTAATACTCGTCTATTTTAACAATACAAGGGTTGTATTGTACAATGGAAGCCCCACCCTACCCGATGCTGCATTGACTATCGTCATATTCATATTACCCACTCCAAGAAACGTCGATATTAATTCAAATCACCTACAATAGTATTCTTCACTATTATAGTTCCATGTCACTTCAATTAAATATACAAACATATAATATACAATATAGTAATATGCAATAAAAACAACAAAAATAAATAAATCAGATTTAGTGAAAATCATAAACCTTGCCCAAAATGTGTATAGACTCCTTTAACAATTTTTATATAATTAGAAAATACAACAAACGCTGAAAACTTATGAAATAGCATATAAGAGGAGATAAATTAATTCAATGTCCACATTCAATTGTATGTTAAATTTTATTTGAATTTATTCTTTTACAACTGTCGGATTAAGAACAAAAATAAAATAAAAATATATTTCTTACAAGGATGGAAACACACTATTTCAACATTTACTCTTGATGTTTTTCAAAGACCATAGCCTTCAATTTGAACAGTATATACACACATTAATTAAGAATTATCTTGATGAAAATCAATATTTGAAATCAAAGCATTGACCATTGGATTGGTGTCGTGGGTATCTCAGTGAAGGTAAACAGGTTGAGCATATGATGAACTCGGGCTGTATTCTGAGGGAGAAGCTTCCGTAGAATATAATCAAATAGCTGAAGCTATTTATTTATGCTTTTTAGTGAGGAATTATACATCTAGATATTATATTCTGAAAATTTATAAATTACACCTTAATACGGGAATCAAACCTGGGACATTTGGCTTAGTACGCCAACGTTCTAACCACTGAGCTAACCAGGAATCGTCCCATGCCCAGGGTTATTCTTCACTCATATTTTAAGAATATGATATCTCGATGGATAATTCCTCCCTAAAAATCATAAAAAAAGCTTCGGCTATTTGATTCTTAAATATGCAATCCCTTACCATATAATAATGGTACAAGTGGCAGCATTAAGCCAACTACCGAGTAGTAGGTGGCTGTATTATCTGATAACTCGTGATCTTAATAAAATCACATATTTGTAGCCGATTTGTTTCGCACGTCCATCATAGACTCTGCCTTAAAATATGAGTGAAGAATGATCATGGGCACGTGACAATTCCTGGATAGCTCAGTGGTTAGAGCATTGGCGTACTAAGCCAAAGGTCCCGGGTACGTTTCCCGTGTCCAGGTGTCATTTTTCAATTTTCAGAATATCCGTAGAATGGGTACGTGAAAAGGGAGGAGACAGGGTATTTAAGGATGCTTCTGATGATAAAGTAGGCTATCTCTAGGATTCTCACTGTATATGTCGCCAGACTGAATATATGACAAATAACATGCAAAATTTACTTCTGTTTACAGTGATACCCCTGAACAACACTTCATTAATCAATTTCTCTGCTAACAGTTTTTGCATGTATGCCATCTTTCTCAATTTCGCCGCCACTATTACTCAGACATCATTCTCATCTTCCACACAAGCGAGGGCCATGAAAGCTATTTGTAAAAGTTCAAATCGTGTGGTCTCCTCCAAGATCTTGCTTTTACGCGATGCTTTCTGTTTGTTTGGAACTCAGAATACAATACCTGAAATGTGTCAAAAAAATTACCAGCATTTTAAACCATTAACCATTTAATTTCCCTATACAACATAAAGTATTGGTAAAAGGTAATATGAAAAATATGCTTAGACCAAACCCGGACTCAATAACATATATCCCCCATTTATTTGTTTAGGTTTTTAATAAAAACAACAGGAACCTTTTTTTTTAAATTTATACTATTTTGAAAATTTATTTTCAATCAGGTAGCTTTATCTACAGATTCGGCGCTTATACACGAACAGCGCATATACAAGTACAGATTGAGCCAAGCTGTTGAGAATGCATTTGGCGTTATGACAACTTTTTTTGATTTTCCACAAACCAATAAACCTTTCACAAAAAAAAACAACCTTTCACTAAAAAAAAATGCAGTTGTCATGGCTTTTTGTGTACTACACAAGTTCCTACGGCGCGAAAACAGAAGGCACTATACCACTAAATCATTCTTAGATCAAGAAGATATAGAGGGTGGCTCAATCATGGTTGAGGATTGGAGGAGGGAAACAGGAGTTTTAACACCTCTATATGCACAACTAATCGAAACCCAGGACTTTCACAAACCGAGATTTGAAACAAGTAAAAGGATCACTTTAACGGGCGTGGGGCAGTATCTTGGCAGGAGCGAATGGTATAGATAAGGAGACGCATACTAGCAGGGGTGCGTATACTAGCTGGAGCATATGAGCTTAAGTTTTTTATTCGAGCCGATCTTCATTGATAAAGCTCACGAGTTCAAGTTCAGTAAAGCCTAAGATTTATAAGTAACTTTTTTGTGTAGTTAGAAAACTTGTACACCTAGACGGGTTTTTATTTTTAAACCCAAATATTATATTTGAAATTGCATTAACATTAAAATATTTACAATAGTAATAAATGGAACCTATAACTATATATAATTCGAACAACATCTGATTTCCCTATTGGTAATTGATAAAAACATGTTTATATTACCTGTCTGTCACTGTTCTGGCGAGTATCATTTTTCCGACTTGTGCCAATCACGTCAGAAGTTTCATCTTCTAGTTTAACACTGGTGTCTATCTCTGCAACGGCTTGTTCCATCGATGACGTGGACTGCCTCGGTGTCTCAATATTTTGTGACTAGCAAGTTGTCAAAATACCATGGCTTTGATTTGTATACCTCATTAGCACCAGTATCAGATTTCTTCGAAACTCTGACTTTTGTTAGCTCCCTCCTAAATGTAGTGCGAAGATTTTGTTTCCCCTTTACAAAATCTATATCTGCGTCAGCAATATCCTTATCCAAACAAAAAAGAACAAGGGTTGCATACGCAGCTGCCTTTTTGTGGTGGTCAGCATATTTTGGAACCATTGAGTTCTACAGCTCAGACTGACTTATATATACATCTATAAACTCTATTAAAAATTATGGTTTATAAGACATAGAATTCCCCGATACTGCTTCGGCTTTTTAACCGCGTGAAGAAATTAACCCAATGAAAACTCAACATTCAAAACCATACACGGTAAAAACCCCACTCAACAAACGTATACAATACGAAATACAGCGTGGAACTGGAAATATGTGGTGTTGCCCACTCCCGCGCATACGTGGTCTCAAATCTGTCAGACCGTTGTCGGCAAACGCCACACGCCACACGCGCTCAGATGATACAGAAATTATCTGACCTCAGATACTACTTTTCTAACTAGGTTTGATACTTTATGGTTTGACATCAACATCCAACTTTTATCTGAAGACCCCACACACACTCAGATATTCTATCCAATCAGACTAAAAGCAGTGTTTGTCAGACAACGGTATGATTATGTGTGTGTAGCGTTAGACCATTCGACCAGTGAGGTAGGTCATTGTTTGAGTAAAGTTGCTCACTCACTTGTGGATATTGAACAGGCCATCATCTTACGCTCCGTGGACTGAAAGCTAATAATCCCCACTCAATCACTCGCAGTAACAAGATAGACCTTCCAGTCATTCATCAAAACTGAGAACTTCTTGTGTGATGTTAGAAGATATTGTCACATACTTTTACCGAGGACAAAGATTATCCGATAAGTTTTTTGTCTGAAGATTCAATCCACTACACACACTTAGGGCCAGTTTCATAGTCAAATTTAGTACGCCTCAAGTGCAGCGCTACACTAAGTACAGGACGACACCTACCTAAACCAGAATGGAATGGGCCAGTTTCCTATGCGAGAACGGCCCATTCCATTCGAGTTCAGGTAGGTGTCGTCATGTACTTAGTGTAGCGCTGCACTTGAGGCGTACTAAGTCTGACTATGAAACTGGCCCTTAGTTCAGAGGTAGTTCCCAGCCTACAAATAAAAGATCAAAGCAGAAAATTGCATGTGTGTAGTACTTTTTCGCAATTAATGAACTATACTAAGAATTTTTCTCTATAAAGATTTTGGCCTTCATGATGTCAGAGAAAAAAAAGCAACTATACAAAATTTATCAATATGTATAAACTATATCTACAGCTCTCTATATGGAAAGTTAAAGATGAGTTCTACTTGATAGGATATAAGGAGTTAATAAAATATTATAATGCAATCGGTAAGAGGCGCAAACTAAAAAGGACATCAAAACAGAGCAAAAGCATTTATCCTTAAAGCAAAACGTTTTTGTTTAAAACGGTTTTGTATTGGATCAAAACATGTTATCACAAAACACCTTTTGCTGAACACCGAAAAAGAACAGCAAAACAAAGCATTGGAGGGAATGGACCTCAGTGTTCCAGTAGCAGTACAATGTCTTACGAGGACGTTTCTGGAGTAATGTGGCAGTGGTTGTTGGGTTCTGAACAAAATACTGAGAGAAGTTGTTGGGTGCACCCATTTCAATTGCTATTTCCCGCCAAAGTATGTCCAATACATATCTGTTATTAAGCTATTTCACTGTTTAATCATACAGAAGGGGCCAAGCTAGCACTAACACTATCAGCTTTTCAGCGTCAAACTGCATGGCAATCTATTGTAATACTGGACGTGCACGTGCTGTGACCGAGATTTTTAGGATGTTTTGTGCATGCACAGACAGGAATGTTTTTCCCTCCTACCATCACCCCGTGTTTCGGTTTTAGACATGACTAATTGTGCTTGGTTATGCTTTTAGGTGATTTTACGATTATAAAACAATTTTTTTACAAAAACAAAACAAAAAATGCTCAGCAAAACAAAGCATTGTAGGGAAGGGATACTGCAGTATTTTCCCGCACTTCGTAGCGGTACAGTGTCTGATGAGGACGTTGCTGTTGACATCAATATTACCTGGTGCTTCCATTTCTATTGCTATTTCCAGCAATTTTTTTTTTCTAAAAAATATCTGTTGTGATGTTCTTTGGCTGTATAATCAATCATACATAGGGGATCTAGCCTGTACCAACATAGTTAGCTTTTCAGCGTCCAACTTAATCACAATCCATTTAAACAATAACAGAACAACAATCCCACCTGTCTAAGTCAATAAGCAATACTAGTCGTTCACGGACTGTGACCAAGTTGTACGCTGTTGGGAGGGCTTGCGTATGCGCAGAAAGAGATGTTTTCCCTCGAAATACCAACCTGTATTTAGTTCTGAAGCATGACTATGTGAGATTTGTTTTGTTTTATGGTGATTTTGCTTTTGAACGATGACTAAACAATTTGCTTTATATCGATTTAAAGCGCTCTTGATTTTTGACTAACTGGTGTGCGGTAGTTCTATTTTAATACATTGAAATAATGGTTTAAAAGCATAATAAAGCATATTAAACGCTTTTGCTTTGTTTTGCTGCGCATTTTTGGTGTGCAATCAACCTAGCGACACAAGAACCCGCAAGGAACCAAATTAATAATTTAATAAGTGCTTTTTTATAAAAAAAATAAAGAAAATAAGAAAATCAAAGAAAACTGTTACATACACCGTTGATAAGTACTGTAAGTCCCTAGCGTAAATAGCTTTTAAATCTTCATTGCTTGAACATCTATGTAACCCTATAAATGTCACGTGTGACGTGGTACTCATTTTTTGTAATCACTTTTTAACCAAAACAGCCCTAATTTTTCCTTTTTTCCTATCATAATCAACAAAGAGATTATTTTGAGAGACCCAGAGACTCAGACCTTCTTACGAATCCTAAAGATAAATTCTGTATGTGTGTTGAGTGACTAGATTACCTGTTGACGACTGTTAATTGAGAGAATTTACCCTTCTGTTAATGAACTCATGTAATGTGAGTCGGGTTTCTATTACCACCTTCCGTCCTGGCTTGCACACCAATGTCTCCCCAATATTCGCGAGTGAATGGGCACTTTTATACATGGCATATCAATCATAATCTCTTGGTCCAATTTAAATTGCAATCGGTCAAATTTCTACCTTAAAAATCTTGATCTTACTCTAAGAGATTTTTTCCCCCCTCCATGAAGCACGTCTTACTATCAATTAAGAATATTTTCATTTAATTATACTTAGGAGGTAGAATTTATAGAAACACATTTGTGTTGAAGGAGAGTTGAAAATAAAATAAAAAAACACCCTTATTGCACCGAACCAGGATTAAATCCCTGACTTTCCCGTCACCATAAAACCAAACTAGACGAGATTTATACTTATCCCGTGTTCCCACTAATGTAGTAATTTTCTAGCCCTTTTTTTTACTATTTATATTTGACACACATTCTAGTGAAACACTTTATTTATAAAACACTAATATGATCCTCAATAATACATATATATAAAATAAAAGCGAAAGCCTCCTTGATTGACTCACTCACTCATCACTAATTCTCACGCTTCTCATGAAGCTAGAGGGCTGAAATTTGGCACCGGTGTTCCTTATAAGCTAACCTTTTTTTTATAAACAAGACTACTACATAAAATCTTTTTAAGCTTTTAGAGGGTAATAATCTGATAAGTGTGTTCTAATAATACCTTCAAAAAATACAGTAATTATTTTTAACCCCGTAAATGCTTCTAAGGGGTGACAAAAATTAATACAGACAATTAATTAAAATATGCGATAACGTTTTAATATGAAACTCCAATAGACGGTAGAATTCTGTAGTTTATATTTTGCCAAATTTTGTGGTGTTTGTAGTGTCTGTGTGAGAGAAAAGGCCCAGCCCGGGGTGGTGTGTAGTGGTGGGGAGTTATAGGAGGGCGAGACCTGTCCAGCCGTGCTCAGATGATAATGCCCCAGGCAGTAGGTAAGGGGGGCCTGCCGATAGTAAAACTCCCCATAAGAAACGATACATGGTCACCTTCTCTCGGTGTTTCTCTGTTAGCGCTAAGAACCACGCCACT
>CABFOV010001922.1:15078-42525 GCA_902141375.1 Timema poppense
ATAAGCGTAACCCCCCCCCCCCCTCTTATTGGGGTTTTCTTAAAGCCATAATAAAATACCTGTTTTGCACGGTTTTGCTCCCAACTATGGCGTTTTACACCCTTATAGATTAGCGGAGAAAAAAAAACATACAAAGAAACTAAGTTGTTGGACCCTCCCTCCAGCCCCCACACCTACAAATTAAGAATGTAAATATGCCATTGTTTTGCACCCAAGTACTAAGTTTTACAAAACAATTTCAGAGACTACTATGGTTTTTGTTTGGGGGGGGGGCTAAGTTTAAAGTAGTCCCCAATATTAAAATTTTGTTATTTAATGCCAATTTAAAAGTTTTTATTTGTACCGTTTTGCACCTTAATAGTTATAGAAGAAAAAAACAAATTTAAAATTAATAAATGGGGGAGGGGGCCAAGCAGTGCATAGCCCCTACTTGATAATTGGATGAGTGTTTAATGCCAAAATAAATGTCTTGTTTTTCACCCAAGTATGATGTTTCGCACCTTAATGGATTAGGGAGAAAAATATATTTAATATGAAATAAAGGGAGGGGCTGGGGAATCATATTAAGTGTAGCCACCCCCAAGTTTTAATGCTTTTTAATGCCAATTTAAAAGTTTTTATTTGCACCCAAGTATGGTGTTTTGCAGCTTAATAATTTTGCAAGGAAGATAAATAAACTTAAAGTTAAAAACTGTCCGGAGGCCAAGTTAAGTGTAACCTCCTCCTCACCCAATTTAATTTTTTTTAGTAAACTCCACTAAGTTTTCTTCGGAAAACAATCATTTTTAACCACAATAAAAACTTTTCATAAAAAGATCAAACGACATTGATCAAACAGTTTTATAAATATTTCAAATTTTCAAAAAAGGACTTTTTTTTTTGTAAACTAAATTAAATTTATTAAAGATAAAATTATATTTTTATTTATCATGAAAAACAATTAACAGATACCCATTTAAATAACATATTAAAATACTTTTTGAATGATTTTAATTTTTTTTTAATCTATCATAAGTAAACTATCCTCAATCAAAATCAACATGGTTTAATGCGTCACTTTCATGTTAGACTGACCTGATGGAGACGGGAAGATCTGTGTTCGAATCCCGGTTGGGTCTATTGAGGGTAGTTTTACCCTCAGAGATTTTTCGCTCTCCTTCCACGCAAATGCAGGTAGAGTACCTCTAAAATACTGCCTTCTTCATCCCTGCCCCATTAGAGTAATTATCATACAAGCGTATAAACTGGACAGGTAGTAAAACGCGGTGATTCAACCCTTTTTTTTAATTACAATTTTTGAAATATCAGTAATCAGCATTACTCTTAAATTAATTGTTCAAGTAAAGTGAATATACTTGTAATTAGTTTATTGTAAATAACTTGCCCATTTTGAGCCAAATCGTTAAAGCTATTTTAAAAACTCCCCAGTTATAGAGCCTACAAATTTAACCAAACCGTTTGAACTGTTTTCTAAAATGTTTTGACTTTCCAGAAATGACTTTATTAAACTGCCCTCAAACGAAATTTTACTCAAAAAACAAGTATACATTGTTATATGTCAGATCAAACACCAGCTGGATACGCATTTTAAACAAATTTGGTAGAGCGAAATATTTGTAATTTTCAAAAAACACTCTTAAATAAACAACCATCAATTAAAGGATTATTGTCGAAATCGATACAAATTCCCAAAGTATAGCCATTACATTTTGAACAAAATTATTCAAACAATTTCGGATCTATGTTCAAAACCAGACAAAATCGTAAAATCCATAATTATAATGAGAGCGGGATATACCATCAATATTTGACATAGTAAAACCCATAAGATGAGGTCACTATTCCTTTCCATATAAAATAGAAATGTCATCAACAAAGCAATTATCTTCAAATTTGGTGACACTACTCAAATATAAGACACATGTATAGCAAAGTAAAAAGGTACTGTATCAAGAGTCAAAAAAAGAAACAAGTGTGTAAAACAGTTTACAAACAAGACATTAAAACAATATATTTATTTCAACGTATAAGTAAATGAATTACTAAAGTGTAATACATCGCGCGAAAATCAGTTTAAAACTAAAAACATTTATACAATTTGAAAGTCTATGAATATGATCATACACTATAACTTTGTGTTCTAATTAATTGTTTCTTTCTGGCTAACTATTAATGTTCAAAACTTCATGTTTGAGTCATGAGTGCAAACAATACGGTAATATTATCATAGCAAAAATCAATATTTTTATTTGGGGAAACAAGGCATGCGCTGAACTTGGCCCGTTAGTTAATTCTGATCTTATATTTTACTAATTTTTTCTTGCAAAACGTCATACTTGGATGCAAAATGTGCTAAATAGGTGCAAAACGATGGAATATTTAAATTCTTAATTTGAAGGCTGGAGGGAGGGAGGGTCCAATGATTTTTTTTGTATGTTAAATTCTTTCCCCTCGCTAATCTATTAGGGTGCAAAACGCCATTAATGGGTGCAAACTAGGTCTTTTATTTTGGCATTGAAAAAAGCCTCAATAAGTGAGTGGAGGTTAACTTGGCCCGCCCACCATTTTCCCTTTTGAATAAATTTTTCTTGCAAAACTATTAAGTTGCTAAACGGTGTAAATCAAAACTTTCAAGATGGCATAAAAAAATTCAACATTTTGAAAGTGGGGGAGCTATTCTTAACTTGGCCTCCCCTAAACATAAACGGCCGTCTCTGGGGTTAGGTTACAAAACGTAATACTTGGGTGCAAAATGATGGTATATTTAAATTTTAGTTTTGAAGGGGTGGTGGGGGGCAACTTAAGTGATCTAGAATTGCCTGATGTCATAGTTGTTGACAAAGTTTTCCCTTTAGCCACGCTCAGCCTTGGTTTCAATATCAAAGATAACGAACGAGTGGTTTTTTTATCTGCGCTCTCGTCAATGTTGCGCTTTTAGAAATACAGCAATTAATGTTTCTTAGCCATGCGTCTTAATACCGTTCGGTTATACTCTAATTTACTAATAACGCTGATGTATAAAGGAAGATAAAGGTTACTTTTATAGGAAATGTACTCACATGTGCGGGTAGATAAAGTGGAACACCCTTAAGGATAAACCACCCTCAGTACACCCGACCGGGATTCGAAACCCGGTCTCCACGCCATTGTCGGTCCAGTTTACTGCGAGGGAGACGCCCCAGAGAGTTGTCATTATTGCATAATATATTATTATGACGTTATTTTTAATAATGCAATGATGGGGCTAGTTGGCGAGCACGTTCCCTGCCTGCCAACAAGGGTATATTTAGTTTGAACACACACTTTATGGCGCTTAAACATGGAAACACACACACACACTTTGATTCCGGAAGGGGAAAATCAATAGAGTTTTCTCCTTGGCCGGGAAATGGGGGCTCATGAAAATAGTTGTCGTGAGTCTCGTCCACACGGGGGTTGTCTGACTGACCTCGATGTGACAAGTAGGTGAGGGCGGGCATGCTAGTAGGTAGGACACAAACCTTGCTGGTTTCGGTGTAATCATTTAAGTCACTCTTGACATTGAGGCTGAGGTTTGAATCCTTGCTGGGGGTATTGTCTTAGCTAATTGTTGTTTTTTCAGGAGTTTACAGTCAACTAAGGGACCTTAGCGACATAAACCTATTTACATTAATCTCCAATCCAGTCGTAGCTGAGAAACTTTGCCGCTGCCGGAATTAGTCAACTAAATCTTCGAAGATGTATTTCAAAACGTGTTAACATTCTATCCCTCCCCCTTCTCCCCTCAAAAACAAACTGGCAGTAGAGTGTACACCTTGAGTCGCTCCTTCGGTCATGTGTGAACTCCGGAGCACTTGTTGGCAGTATTTAGTCGTCCGAACGAGCTGAGAGGAGAGAGAAAGATAGAGAGACAAAGGAATGTTGTCGGACAGAAATAACAAGAGTTGATCGGAGGCCATGATAGCTGGTTTCCGTTCTCGCGTGTAAACTTGTCGGGTGGGTGGACAAGCGAGCGAGCTGTGTCGCTAGCTTGCAGCAGTTCCTTGTGCTCACAAGTGACCTTGGCGGGGGACCCAACCCGACGATCTTGAAGCTTCGTTCAATTTTATTACAATATTATTTTCATATAGAGTTTGTTCCTCCAACTGAACACATCTTGCATTTTTTTAAATTGTACATTGTAGGCCTACATTCACAAAATGGCAACATAGAACATCATGTTGGAAGAGGAGTACTAGAACATAATTATTATTAGGAGCTCATTTCAAATTTAGAAATATCCCTTGAGTCATCTGGTTTCAAATGATAACACTCATCGAACACGGGACGATGTGGTCAACCTCTTCTCCTGCCTTCAGGTTCCATTTTTTTTAATCATCTTCGGGAACCTGGTGCTATCCACTCTTTATACGTGGCCGTACCATCTCAATCTCTTCTTTTCGATCTCATTCATCATAGTCGTCTCAGCGTGCATGCATCTTCCTAAATTACATTCGCACGTAACACTGCTCTCCGTGGTGGTGTTTCGTGTTCCGGGAAGCCATTGAACCTAACTCGAGAGTAAAAAAGGTGAAGTTATATCACAAAGATGGTGACTATGTCCGAGTGGGAGCCATACACATACACAGTAGTTGAATGTTAGAGTTTACACTTATCGGCCCACAGATGTCCGCGCTTGTTGGACGAAAATAGTTTGGTGAATCAGTCCCAGGATAACTGGCTACGCTTGGTCTTCACCGAGACACCTGCCCCCGATTAGCACCCCCCTCCCCCCGATCGATAAACTAGCTCTTGCCTGCACCCCGCCCTCTTGTGTACCCCGGGTCTCTATACTGCTTTCATTGAATATCCAGGAGAGATGCATTCTCCGCCCTCGCTCAGAACATAGGTCGAATGTATCAGGCCTGAGGTTTGTTAACATTGACATGCATGTCTCTTTTATTGATTAATTACAACTTAGGCTTATTCGCACAATACTGTTTTTTTTAAACATAGCTTCATTCCAGTTATATCATTAATAAAATTATTTCATCAAGAAAAAACTTAATTATTTTAATTATTATTTTTAAATAAAGCTAATAATGTGCAACACTGTGTGTCTTTACCGAACATATTGATGTTGTTTATTTTGGACTAATATAACTATACAAATGAGCTATTGTTGCTATTTGAAATAGCAGATTTATAATATTTTTATGTTAATATACAAGCTATTAATACGGTCCTCTTCCCCACCAAATGATGTTTATAAAACAAAGTAAGTGATATGAAGTAGAACTAAAATATAGATAACACAAGAGGAGTTAAACACATCAAAACTACGTTTTATAACCAAGCTTGCTTACGATTTGATATTCACATTAAAAGTTTTCCTAAAATTCCTTGTTGAAAAACAGCGCAAAAGTAATTGCTTTGATACACTGTATTATAAATAGCGTAACCAGATAACATTTTAATTATTATCGCTTTATTTAATGTTAAACAAAAGTACAATACATTATATATTACTTGTAGCCATTTTTCTAATGTTTAAGTGCATATTGTTTGGAAGGTTCTCATCACAAGTTAAGGTGTATTCAATCTGGGACCGAACTTACATAAACTTCATAATCCCTTGTACTACACCTATGTTCTCTTTAAAGTAATAAATAACTAACTTCGACCTGATTTGGGTATATCTATAAAAGCTGGCTATTTAGCTCATTGAAGCAGGGGTCCATACAAGCCTCAAACCCAGCTTGAAACCGCTGAGAAATTATTAAAGTGCTTCTTAAACAATACTGATCAATATTTATTACAATGATTGACAATAATCATACAAACTTTATTTCTAGGAAATTTAGAAAATTCTATACGCATTTTGAAAACCTAATTTGTAAATGACAAATGTTATCAAAATAGTGCTTGAGTTTGATATAATTTTCCTTTTTTTAACATAGAAAAAGTTATTCAACCTTTATTCATGAAGTAGTGTACTGTATATGTTTAGCACATTTTTGAGATTCTTACTATAATAATCCACTATAAACAAAAAATAAAGTAATATGAAAAACTTTAGATGCCCTAAATTACTGTAAAAAATTACTCCTAGAATTTACCCTTTAGAACAATGGTGCCCAAACTTTTTGGACGGTGTACCACTCCAACCATTTCCGTAATTTAAATATAACACAGACTGCACTGCTGATTCCGCTGTCTGACCTTGAATCGGCGTTTTCGCCCCTCCAATCACTGGTTGAATCTCCCTTACTTTTGGCTAGACCTGATCCAAACATATTTATAAGATTCAATGAGGCCCAATCTTGTTTTGCATGACTTCTCACGGCGTACTACCAGGAATAATTTGGTACGTACCACAGTTTGGGAACCGCTGCTCTAGAGGCTATAATTATTTTCTTGATCTAGAGCAGTTAGAGGGTGATGCCTCTAAATTTCATTCTGGCAGCCCCCGCCCCCTCCCTCTCCTCAACACTGTATACATTCGAGTGACATGATGTGGGTTTTAACGTGACCAANCTCCGCAACACTGTATACATTCGAGTGACATGATGTGGGTTTTAACGTGACCAATATTGTAACTTGGTAATGAAGTTGAAGTGATGTAACGATAAATAGTCCACGAGTTATACAAAACATGAAATTTACGACGTTTGACATTACTAGGGATTTGCTAGTGAAGGTCTTGGAAGACTTGTTCCGAGAATTGAATGGATATCTAGTAATTAACATGACTGTAAATTGAAATATCGATTGGACTTGAGTTGTGATTAATTTGAATGGTGAAGCACTATCACGTGATTATAATGTTGCTGCAAGTCTACCTTTAACCTAGTCTGATTCTGGTAGGAAGAACAGTTTTAGAAAATACTAACAAAATGTTTTGTTGTAAACATTGATAACATTTTACTTAATTATTAATAATTTTTTAATATCTATCAAAAGTTAATTTTGGTCACATTACTCTAGGTATGAATAAATTAATGCAATTTTACTAACGTTTGTGAATGTAAGTTATTGTACCTCAAATAATCAGTCTAAATGTTTCAAGTTGTAAGTCTTGATCATCCTAGAATCGTTTATACGGACTCTCATGGATAAATATTTAATTACGTGAGCGCACAAAAGTTATTAAATCTCTCGCTTTTTAAAAGAAGCTGTTTTTATTGGAAAAATAATGTTCTTTCAAAAAACCTTTCCTACATTTTTGACGTTTGTTTTACGAGTGAGAGCATGCGTGGCAACATTGCATTTTACCAGCCAGCTGTAGTGTACAAGAGGGGGCGAGGTTGTCAGATGGCGCTTACTCGTGAGACTGATTGAATGGCATTGCAGGTTATGCTTAGCTTGGTGGAAGGACGTGGCAACGTGGCGCGTTCGCGATGGAATTGAACACACACAGGATCTCCTTCGTAGTATGCGAACCGGCAAGTAGCATAGTACACCAAAATAGTGTTGCTATGCTGGCTTAGCCGTGTTTTGACCCTGGGTTTCCATACACCATGTGTGACAAGTGGTGTGTGTGTCGCGATTACTGACCGCCGGTAATTTGTTCGTCCGTATCGCAATGGAGATTGGCTAAAGTGTAGGGCCTCTCGTCAT
Organism: Timema poppense; assembly: GCA_902141375.1. Taxonomy (NCBI): domain Eukaryota; kingdom Metazoa; phylum Arthropoda; class Insecta; order Phasmatodea; family Timematidae; genus Timema; species Timema poppense. The sequence goes on from CABFOV010001922.1 coordinate 22,657, forward strand.
CTGAGGGGCTAAAGCGGTGCCGTTGCCGGGATGTATTGTACACTCTCGCATGTATTTATTAATTGTTTCTATTGTGATGGACAAGATGGTGCGAACGCTCTTTCTTCCGTATTGGCAGCCGCATTTTCAAAAGGTAAATACCGCACATTTGACTGCCACGATTTCTAAAATTAGCTTTGTTATTTTGTGCGAGTGTAATCTGCTAAAACTGTCCTCTACGTTACTCGGCCGGGCTATACTTATTTGTATTGATAAACGTAACTTGCGTATTTTAGCCTGTTGACCTAGTCGTCAGTCAACCAGTAGCGTATTTACAGATAAGTGCGACTGAAGTGCCAAATAGCGTACCGTTCCGTCCCGTTGACGGCTGGCCGCCACATTGATTTTACTAGCTCCTCTACTTTTGTGTAGGAATGTTTCTCTCTCCGTCTAGACGGGTTCATAAGTTTGGGAAGGGGAAGAGGGGAAAGGCAGGAACGAATATGCCTTGCCTGCCTTCTAAATATTACGTATTTAAAAGTGATGTGAAGTGAAGAGAAAAAAAATAATATTTTTTTTTGTAAAAAAACATAAGTAGTGCGTGATATGGATCGGGGCTACTACTTTCGGGTGTTGCTTTTATTGTCGTCTGCAAGTGCTAATTATATCGTGTCATCATTGCCGCTTCAACATTTGTCAACATGTACTTTCTTAATTTTAAAGTGCTTCGTCTAATATGGCGGCGGACACAAGGTGTATCAACACATTGCTGCTCGACCCTATGTTATTGCCTCTTCACATTGCCTTAGGTGGGACACGACTTTGGATATTATTTGGATATTGTTATTCCAAGCGCCCATTGCTCCTTTTCATTCTAGTTTTTTTTCCCCAATGTACCCGTGTTCTCAGGTCTGCTATTTACATTAAAGCAATATCTGCGACGATAGAATGATTGGGTCAGTCAGATAAGTTGTGGACTAGGCCTATCATTCGTCACTGTCCCTTCTCAATTCCGGACGACCCTCAGCTTCCTCCATTTTGTCGTGATTCACGCTGATTAAAATATTCAAGTCACTTGGAAATGACTAGTGATGATTGTTGATTTATATTAACCATTTTATTTTTCATTAATCTTAAGTGCATATTTATTTGTGAATGGAAATTCTTAACACAGCCTTGACATTCCTTAAAACCCTATCTAGGCTAAATTTATTTTGAGTTCAATCGGTGATTTTTAGTCTCGGTCGTGTTTTGGTAGTCCAAAGTAATTTATTTGACTCTTTCTTACGTTGTCTCATAGTCCTAACTTCCTTTAAACTCAGTTTTTTTAAGTCTTAAGACAACAAATAGGCTAAATGACTTAAATTGCAAATATGAGTTAAATATTATAACTTGGTTTGTAAAGGGTAATAAGAAAGTAGACCTATAAGTATTATTAAGTACATCTATGTTTTAAGTCTTTCAATATTAATTTGATTTTTCACACGAATAAAACTTTTTAGGTGTTCTTTAACTGAATTTATCCAAATTAAAATGGTTAAGGAGGTTGTCAGACCTAATTATAGACTGAGTTACTATGTCAAACAAATTAGTAACCTTTCCTTTGATCTAACTCAAGGTCACTGAGAAATCACTTAAGATGTGCCTATAAAGCCCCATCTTTAGATAGACTATCCGTAGATCTGCAAGAAATTGATCTCACATAGTGAATTGCTCTGCCTACAGAGTCTTGATTCGTAAGTCCTTATGCCATAGAAGTTGTTCAACTTTAACTTTTAAGGACTAGTTAATTGGATTAGGCCTACCAACCATGTTGAATGAAATATGTGCTTGCACATCGAAATAAAACATCATTGACATTGAAAGGATCTGTTGCTAACAATATGTTGATAGTTCAAATAGTGTTTTAAATATATTTGTAATTTTATTTAACCTACATTTCAAGTATGGTATATCCATAGGTCCACGGGGCCTCGGTGTGGGGTACTCCTTGCTGGGGACGGTTTTCTTTCAGAGATTTTTATTGAACAAAGTATCTTGATTACATTATTTCATTTGTTGGCACGGTTACATGATTAAGGATAGGTACTACAGACACTGTAGACGCAAATATCATTTCTAAGGACTCCAGTCTTATGGATACAAAGTGTGTAGAATGGGCTCAATACAAGCCAGTTTTCCAAAACTAATTTTGTAAAACTAGTTGGCAAGATAGGCCTATAAGTTAAATGAAATTACGGTCACATGCCACACATTATTTTAACAATACTGTACACAATGTACAAAAATGCTTGATTCAAGACATTAGTCATATTTAGCAACACTTGAGTGTAGTAAAGTGTTAGCTGAGTGACAGGTCATTAGATAAATCAACATTTAATATCTTATTTTAGACACTAATCTAAACCACTTGGTCACAGGAACTAAATAACCTCTGGATGTTAATGAAATGCTGACTGACCAAATAAATCTTTTCTAGAAGTTCAAAAAACTACTAGATTAACCCATGTGTATTTTAACACCATGGAATACTTTAGATTTCACTTTTGAGAGCTGTGATATAAGGGTTAGAATTAACTTTTGTAAATGGTCCTTAGACTTAGCCTACTTACTCTATGGCACTATAAACACTACACTTCATGGCCACACATGCTAAAGTACACCACCTATCGCTTTCAGGTCTATTCTAATGCTACCCTCCCCTTTACATCTGGGTGTTCCCACTGGTTTCTTCTCATTGTGATTATCACATTTCCACTGCATTCTATTAGACTTGATTATCCTAACAATGTCTTGTGATGAGTACAGAGAACAACTGGTAAAATTATTGTTTTGTCTAGTCTGGGTTTTACATTCCTTGAAAGCAGGCTCTACATTATTGTTTTTATATTTTCTTCAAGGTACTTCAAGGTGCAGATAAGGTAAGCCTATGGGCCTACCAAAGTTCACCTTAATGCCCACATAATAAAAAGAAGTCTAAATATCTCTACAAATGTCAACGAGTTATCAAAGTTGTTCACGGTTCAAGAACACCTACAATTATTTTTAACCCTTTTCTGGCCCAAGCACTTGGAAGCTTTTGCTGTTAATTTGTCAATCCCGGCTTAAACACTCAAAAATGCTTGCCTTATCTCGGCACACACTAAGCCATCTGTTGGGCTATTTGCTTACTATTTTATATTTAGTTATTTTTGAATATAGATGTTCATCTCACATTGAATTTATTATTTTCTTAGCATTGTTAGTATAACAGTTAGTTTTGCCTTTGAATGGCCTCCTTACAAGATGACATGATTGTTTTGGAGCTCAATAAAGACATAGCCGGCAGTGAATCTGATAGTTCTGACGATAATGATATTGATATTGAGTGTAATAATGATAATGAAGATCCTGAATTATTTGATACAAGTGATGGGGATGTGGAAAGCAACTTAAATGGGGGTAGTGATTGTGCTGCTGTAAGGCGTTTTCAACCACCTTTGTTGATATGTATTGACAGGCTACAATCTGGTGTTCCAAATGAATATGTGGGCAATACTGGTCCTGTCCATGACTTACCTGTAGGTTCTAATGAACTATGTTATATTAAACTAGTGTTAGGTAATAACATTTTTCAGCACTTTGCAGAAAATACAAATAAATGTTCCAATCTTAGGCAACAAAAAATAGGTAAAGTGTGTCAAGAGTGGTATGAAACTACTGAGGCAGAAATGATGGCCTATATAGGAGTATTGGTTTTTATGGGTGTATTTTATTTGCCAGAAACATCTCATTACTGGCCCAGCTCAGACATTGAATGCCCTGTAATTTGTGATTGCATGACTTGCCCCTCTGCAGAATTGATGGTTTTCTTGAATACCACCAGGAAAGGGGAGTTGGAGTTGAAAACTAATTGTAAATATTAATTAAATAATTTGTTTGGACTATAATATGTAGTCCCTAGTAATGTCAATGTGATCCCTAATATAATGTGTTTCTAAAAATGTCAACGTAATATGTTAATTACATCCTGCGTTATTGCTTAAAGCATAGACTCATGTGCAAATTTTCGCGTTATTAAAAATAAAGGGGATAGTGGGGGGGAATTGGGTTCTTATAATAGGGCCGGGAAAGGGTTAAAAAGGGAAAAATAAAAATCACAGTGACACTTATATGATTGATGTTAAGACCAAAGCATCAGCCATCTATATACTAAGACTATTCAATTTATAATTCAGAAAATATTTACTTGACTCACCTACTTCACCATATTCTTAATTATCTTCTGGAATGATTGAACAGTAGAAAACATGAATCTCATAAGATGGGATATTATTTCTTTATCCCTTTTAGTCATGGTACATTAATCAAACTCTCACACATTTAGCTTTATGAGAAACCCTCATACATTTACTCAACTAGCAACTATGCAACTAAAACATATTTAAAAAATCCACAAAATGACCAAATAAAAAACATGCATAAAACATCAATTTTATTTAAAAATACTTTGTGTATATATGTTTTTAAATAGCCCAACCAAGCTCATCCTAACCTTTCAAAAATCAATTAAAATAAAACTTAGGATGGTATAATACGTACATTTAAAGGCTAGTAATGTCCACACAAAGTTTTTATGGGTAGGCCCTAAATATTCTGGCAATAAGTTGAAACCAAGGTACCCTGAATCTGATAAGAGATATTTAATCATCTTAGGAAACATTTAACTTAGGAAAATTATTTTATTCCCATCAACATACGTATTTTAATTATAACTTTTTTTATGTAATCTGCAATTAATTAAAACTTTTTCTATAGGGATTGTACAGAAGGCCTAGTCATTTAACATCCTCCCTTTGGAATAAATTATGTTTGTTATTGTAATATGTTAGGGGATTTGGCTTTAAAATATATAAAGCTAGTAAATAATTATGGTAATCAAATTACAAAATAATGTAAAAGTTTCTTTTTACCACCTTGTCTTAATACCCATTTGGGTTATTATACCCTTATATATTAACTATGCTAGTGGTTTTAGGGATGAGAACGGTTATATTTATAGGAAATATATCCACATTTGTGTGGAGGAAGGGTGGAAAACAATTTTGTAAAAGGGGTAATTCCCAGGAAATAGGCGTTCTCAAGTCCCAGGCCCCTCAAAAAAAATTAACACAGACAAATTCCAATGCCAGTTTTTTTTACATGATTCAAAACAATATATAGTTTTTTATGGGGGGGGGGGGGCATTTGAACCGANGGGGGGGGGGCATTTGAACCGAGTTACTGGACAAAAAAAATCTAGACCAAATGTCATTACCACCTTCTGTCCCCAAACCACTTTCCATGTTTTGTGTAATTACACAGAATGAAAGAAACAAACACTAAATTGTATTATACTCTTTAAAATGTTAAAATTAAATATTTTTGCATAAAAGAATCTCACATCAGATTTAAAAGGTTTTTATTTTATTTTTCTAAGTCTAAAAGCTGCCCCTAACCTTTTGTGTCATTACCATCCCTGGTTTATAATTCCCCCCTCCAACCACCAAAATGTTCTTGAAGCAGTAAACTAAACACATTTTAATAGCAGGATCCATCTTTGAACCTGTGTAAAGTAAAAAAACACATGTGAAGAGAGTTTTCCATCTTTGAACCTGTGTAAAGTAAAAAAACAACATGTGAAGAGAGTTTATTTTAATTGAAGAATTCATAAGATCCAGAAATGCCCAGGTATGTTTATTAGTCATTACCATCTCTGTGGGCTATTGATAAAGTTTTATAGTTTAAATTCAACCAATTTTTCAGCAGTTGTGAAATGCCTGCCTATGTTAAAAGAAATGATAACATTTTAATTCATCTTGCTGAAGGCTTTAAACATAAAATATGTCATTACCGTCCCCAATGTTTTAGAGGACGGTAATGACATTATTTTTGACAAAGGGTGTTTGTGCTTTTAATTTAAATTGTAGTACATATATTAAGTTATTATTATTACCACCGCGTCTTACTACCCGTTCGGGTTATACTCACTTACGCTAATGTGTAATGGTAGGGTGATTGTGAGAATGAAATGGAGTACCTAGAGTTTAAAATGGAATACGAACCACGGTGAAGGCCTGGCAGTCCCCACATTCACAAGATGTCTTGTCAGAGATAAGTGAAGGGTTTGGTAATCAGATAAATCTGTGCCAGGACCGAGGATTGAACCCCGGCCGCCAGCACAGAAGTCTGACACCTGACCCCTAGACCGCCAGGTCACCTTCATATATTAAAGACATACGTTTATTGAAACATTTATTTATTTTTGTAATTAGTAATTTTATTTGTTACTTTAGGTGAAAACATGATGAATCCCAATGTGAACCCAGAAAAAAAGACTAAAAACTTCATCAAATTTAGGAATTTGTGAAGATAAAAGAAAACTAGAAAGCTGTGCAAATTAATTATGGTAGTACTAAAGCGCTAAAAGAACAAGGGCTCAAAGAAAGAAAGAAAGAAAGAAAGCTAAAGCAGTGAGACAATCCTGAAGAATGTGAAATATGTGTATTAAAATAACTCTAATACATTGATACATATACTTAAGTTAAGTTTATTTGCCAACTTGAATCTCAACACTGAGTAACCCATAATTTTAATGATGACTTGTCATCTGCATCTGGCCCAGTTTTGCCAATAGACTCACAACACTCCTTCCCTCTTAACGTGAACAGACTCAAACTAAAAAAAATAACACGAAATTATTTCAACTAAGCCCCTGGAAATAACAATAACCTCACAATTCTCTTCTCCATTCTTGTATATTCTTCGGGGGTTGAATTTTTTCGGCTGCTCAATTATGCTATCGTTCCTAGTATCCTATTGAAGATAGCTCTTTGTTAATGTTCTGCCTCATTTCTTGGAGTTGGTTCGAAGGCTGATTATTGAGTGACGATGAGATCCTTTCTTTTGATTCCTTTATCTGGGGCAAAGTGGCTGGTGTTGGCAGCAATGGAGGTTCCAATGTATCAATTGCTATTGGCACTATAGGTGGTCTGGGTTTTGAAACTGAAGCCAGGCTAGCATTGATGTCCTCGTTTTCCTTAATAAGCTCATCCTTTGCTGGCCTCATCTGATCCACATGGCAGAAATTGGTGGACTCAATTAGTGCAAATCAACCCTTTTTGGTGTGATTGTTCCAAATAGCCATTTCCTAACAATATCCTTGTAAGAACAGAAAGAAACATTCGATCCTTCCTCGAAGGTTCTCGGAACAACCATAAGATACCTGAAGAGCTATGAGACCTAAAAACATAAAACTTAAGTTGATGCGGCTCCTCAGTGCACATCTCAGAAAGAGAGAGAAAGTTAGTTTAGTGGTGGAGTGTGGAGCCCTCCTATAGGCTGCGCTCAGGTTGCTTCCACTGAGTACAGCTAATATCAGAGATGCCTTGAAAGTTTGAACTCCACTCTCTGCTAAACCATTGGTAGTGAGGTGCTAAGGTGCAATCAACCTTTATTTGATCCCAAGCTCTGAACAAAAATTTGAGAATGCTTAGCTGGGGAATTGAGGACTGTTGTCCAACACGAGGGCATGGGGACGAACAGTATTAGTATATAAAAAATTGCAGCGGTCTAATTGTTGTTATAAAAGTTATATTTTTCACAAGTTGAACATCACCCCACCTACTGAAAGGGTCTGCTTAATTTATCAGGAGCCTTTCCGTGTGGGCCACTTGTGGTCTGATATCTTTGCTGGGTGGTTTTTTACCTGTTGGCAAGAAGAACAGTTTGAAATAATTTTCTCATTATCTGAATCTATTTTAGGTCACCAAATCTAACTTTGTGCCAATGCTTTACCCTTTACCACTCTCATGTGTCCGCCATGTAACTCTTCCAATATTCTAGATCTTAGACAATACTTTACACCTTTTGGCGCCTGATAAGACAATCGTGAAGCAATCAATACTCATGCTGCGAGGTTCTCTCTGCAACTGACTTTTTGTTTCTTAGTATCTTATTAAAAAAAGGTTATTTTTAATTAAATAATAATTATGGTATGGCCAGGCTATTATAGTTAAGTATGGTTATAGCCACATCTAAATATATTCTTTAGATTGAAAAATGACACCTTAAAATAAGAATTGAATTGAGACCTTTGGCTTATCACGCCAATGCTCTTAAAAGGCAGCAATGTAACAAACTTCACCCTAATAAAAGACAAGTTAAAGCAGTGGAATCCTAAGCTAACCAAAGGTAGCTGAAGCAGTGGACTCTATGCACCTGCATACTGTGATTCCAGTTGTGACTTTGTGAAGAGCTTGGAAATCTCGAGACTAAGTGTACTTGATTGTGTTTATACACAATACGTTAATATTATTTATTAATTTAGATTGCAATAAAACACTTAAATACAGAGGGAAAAATTACACCTGATCAAGAGATTATAACCCTGAACCTTTGGCTAAGCGTATGGTTTTTCATCTATATTTAAATATAATATGTTGTTGTGTATTCAATTTATAGTAATGTCAACTCTTTTATAATATTGTGGTTGAGCTTTTAATATGATTTCGTTCTACGCGTCTTATTCCACGTGGGCTATAAACATTTAACTACACTAACGAGATAGGGTTGAAGAAGGTAGAATTGAGAGGAAATATATTAATATTTGCATGAGGGAGAGTTAGAGTTGTAAACCGTTTCAACCTCCCTGTCACCTGAAAACCAGAGTAGATAAATTTGATATCTAGCTTGCACGCCCATCAACACAGGTCTGTGTGACATGTTGTTTTTACTTGTAAAAAGAAATTAAAAATAAAATTATGTAGGGGAGACTGGGGAGGTTTGACCATAAGGGAGGTTTGACCAACATTCAAATTTCCCTCTTTTTTAAACTGTATCATGCTGATACCTGGTGGATAGTAAACTCAAAGCTTTGTTAAAGAAGCCATCTTTATATCAGGGCTGCTATAGTTAAAAGTTTGGAGCTTTGTTAATTTTTGTGAATTCATGGTGAGAAAGTAAGTATTTTGATTTTCTTCTCTAAGGTAATATCTAAATATATTATTAAATAGAACTTTATCTTTAATAGCATGATGAATCTATAGAACTTAATGTACAAACCTACATAAAGACTTCAAAGAAAGGTTAATATTTTCTTTGGGATTTTTTTATTTTATATAATTGGTGTCATTGGGGAGGTTTGACCAAGAGCTATTATGGGAGGTTTGACCATAAGGTCAAGAGGTGGTCGAAGGCCTGCCAAATCACGTATTTTGACAAATACACCTATAAAAACTCAAATAGAAAGTGAGCATGCATTAAGAAAGACAAAAAGTAATAAAGTGTCTAAACCACAAATTACAAACAGGCAAATTAAGAAAAAAATATTTGTTGAGAGTTCAGAATCAAGCCAGGAAGAGGAAGATTTTTGGGAAAAATCCAGCAGTGATGATTTAAATTTTGATGATGAAGATATGCTTCACACCATTGATCAAGGAGACTTTGCTTTGGTGAAGTTTAAAACCAAAAGTAGCTTTTGCTACTTTGTTTCAAGGGTGGTTAAAAAAGAGAGCAACGATGACTATTATGCCACATTTTTGCGTCGATCTGAGCCAGGTATAGGACTGTATTCATTTGTTTATCCTGAAAAAGAAGATACCTCAAATGTTTTGAGAGAAGATTTAATAAAATTACCCCCTCCAGTCTCTAGGGCGGAACAGAAAGAGTTGCGCTGAAAGTGAATTTTGACTTTGACTTTTCAAGATACCAACCTGTGCGCTAATTGACCATGCAGAAGTTTCGCATATTATTTTTGAGTTTTTTTTATATTAAATTTAAGGCCTAAGCCCAATGATTGATATATTATTTATAAGCTTTCTAAGCCTAAAGTTGTTTTCATATTTATTAATTTAGGCCTATAAGAACAATAATTGTTTACTTTGTTTGGTACATATGGTAGCTTATTAATGCCATGTTATTGTGTCTATACTGTAATATTATTATAATGAATGTGTTTTCTGTTTATAAAAATACTTTACTGTTGAACTGTCATCTTTGTCCACATTGTATCTTGCTTTCATTGCATTTAATATAAGCTGGTCAAACCTCCCACACCATGGGTCAAACCTCCCTCACATAGGGAGGTTTGACCCTGTTTTCAGTACTATAAATATTGTTTAGTACACATTAATAAACTAGTCACATATGTCAAACTATGGTTTGAAAACATGCCTGAAAGTCTAAAGAACGAATTAAGACCATCAACAACTTTTTACTGTTAATATAAAAAATAAAATAAAATAAAAAGCAAAATTTGGGTCAAACCTCCCCAGTCTCCCCTAAATTAAAATTTAAAAGTGGTACATAAGCATTAAGATTCCATTTTCATATGCTAATTATTTTGAACAAGTGGTAAAACAAAGTATTTTTTATTGATACATATTGATACAATACTATAGCAGTGCAAGTAGGCTATAAGAATCAATGGATGACCATAGATATCGGTAACCTGTTTGGACATATAAAAAAATCAACGTAAAATAGCCAACATTGACAAATAATTGATTATTCTTTCTTATAAAAGCATTTGTTGAGATTGATACCATTTATCAAAGTTACAGCTGCAGAATATATCACTTGCAACATGGTTGTGTCTAGCAGTACGACTATCTATATCTAGTGATCAACAGTCTGGTCTATGGCCCAAGACGCAAGTATTCATACTAGGGGATGGTTATAGTATAATCTCTCATCGTCTTTCCATGTGAAGAGTAAATTATTTTCTTTACATCAGGTCACCTTATTTAGTTTACTTTTTCATTAACTGAGATGCTAGAAGTCAAAAATAGCAAGCATACAGATATAGATTTTTTTAAATTAAAATCTGTTTGCTCTGATAACATGATAAAGTAATAATTTCAAGCAACACATTATTTATGTCTCATACAATTGATTTCAAATCAATTTACTATGAGCGTGGCAGTCTGGGTAGAGGGACTATTACACATAGTTGGTTAATAAAATCACAACCTACTGACAAAAAAAAACTCAAATAATTTCCCTCCCATTTGAGAATAAATTTACCCCATGTGGACATATCTCACTCCCCTCTGATACGTTTGAATCTGATTCTTAATGCCATTTATTCAAACTTCAAATAGCTTCTCAAGGCATCTGATTTTCAAATATTTTTCAGGTGGACTACTAACCCCACTTTCAACTGTCAACATTGATTGCAAGTTGCTAAGATTTGGCATGTCAGAAATATGATTTATTTACTATGAATTGTATTTAAAAGCTATCGAAATCCTCCAATAATCTTCCTTGTGTATTACTAATATAATTTATATTTACAATATTGATAAATTGGACTAAGCATTTAAACATAAGATTGTAATATTTTTATTTCCACTATTTTTGCAACCTTATTTTACAGTTTTCAAATAATGGTCTTCCTATAAAAATCACACAGACTTCAAAATATTTCTAAAGGATCCCCTCCCAGAAAGACCATCCCAAATATCTTCTAGATACAATTAATAAAAAATATCTAGGTCAAGAGTGTACACTAAATAGCTTCTTAAGTTTTGCTATTTTCGAAAATTTCCCAGTTGAGAACCAAAACACAAATGTTTCCATGGTATAAAATTTTCAAAAATTTGCCAGCAGAACAACATTGCTAGCTTAATAGTTTTTAGAAGCATCAAAATATTTTTTTTTAAATACAGAGGAGAACCACTCCAAATCGCCTTTAGAAGAATCTAATTTAAACAAATTTCCAGACAAGGAAAACTTATATCTACTAGAGGCATCTAATTTTCAAAATATTACCAAAATACCCCTCCACATATATTTTAAGTCCATCATATTTTCAGGGAGTAAACTCCTGAACCCAGGGCTGGATTCAGGCATGTGCCACACACAGGGCCCCGCAGGCTAGGGGCCAAGCTGGCAAATAAATCACTTTGACTTGTCATATTTATTATGTGATAATACTATATTTCAAGATTACTTTTTTTTCATAAAATTTATCCCAAACTTATCTACAAATGTCCTAATCAAAGGGCACTGGTATCCTGGTATTATGTGGAGTCCGACAATTAGTGCTTAAAGATTAACATGACCTTTGCTTTTGGCAAACTGAAAATACTACTTATCTGCAGACTATCATTGTCTTTTGACAGAAAAATAAACATTGTTTTTATATTGAGATTTCTGAGGTTAAATAGTAAAATTATTAATACGACATCGAAGAGTTAACTAAATGCAACATGAGAAAAAAACACAAGAAGTTTTTAATATAAAATACTTTTTATTATACTAATAATATTTCTATTTTATCTGCAGGCAGTGGACTATATAAAATGCAACTACACTGAAATAGTTTATAACTAAATGTCCAGTATTATAATATTATTAGCTATTAATTTAAAGTACTAAAATCCACTCATTATATAAACTGTATCGGTTAATAATTACTATAGTATTAATAGTTTGACAGAACTCACCATGATTGCTAAACATTTGCAAAAATGTTTGTCTTTAAATAAAATTATCCATGTGGGCTGTATTGATGTATGTGTAAGATTCATAATTATTCATTGGGGAACTAACCTTTAAGGTCTCCAAGTTCTACTTGGCACAGGGCCCCCAAAAGTGTTAATCCAGACCGGCCTGGACCCCTCTTCCAGCTTGTTGGGCTAAGGCCCNGTTTAATTTGTCCCTTATACCCACTTGCCCCCCCTTCCAGCTTTTTGGGCTAAGGCCCCCCCCCCCCCCTCCAATTGCCAATTTCCTACTAGTTCTGCACTGCCCTGACCACCCCACTAACACTAATTAGGTTCAGCCACCACTGCAGGTACCAATAGTAAATTAAATTGTCTAGTTTCTGAGCTCAGTGTTAGAAACAGGCTACCTACTTAATCCTAATTCCCCAAAAAGTTAAACAGGGAAGACATGATTAAAAAATAACTAAACTTAAAGCAAATGTTTGTGAACACACAAACATTTTGGAATTTGATCCCTAGGCTAAATGTTGTAAGGAATGTTTTTGAGAGCTATTCGTTTATTTTATTTTACCACAACCAGTGGAAAATCGTAAAAAGGGATCGGGATCGGTCTTGTGTTACATAAAACCATATTGCAAATTAAGTTCATTCAGTTTAAAATTAGAGAAGGGTACAGCCAGGGGAGGGCATATCGATTATAAGCTCGCGGGGAGCGCCAAACAGCACCAACCTAATCTAACCTGGGAGTGATAGGAAAATCCCCAAACCTAACAACTCCCAAGCTTAACATAACCTGGATATAATAGTAGAGCTGCTAAGTATAACTTTATTTCACTTTTTGATACCAACATGAAATTTGATATATTGATATAGTTTTTGGTTGTGAGTAAAATAGGGTATATACCACTCTTAAAAAAAATTAGACCAGCCATCTTGAAAAAACATGGTACCCTAAAACAGTTTTTGCAAACATCTTGTAAAGCATTCTTAAATCAATGTATTTTTGGTTAGAAAAAATTAAGAAGAGGGAATTGTCTACAAAACACATGCCTATCATAGTTCTTTGTAAATCTACCCATTTTCACACAAACAGTGAAACGTTTGAGGTATGATTACCATTTGTCGAGCTTCTCTTCAGATTATTTTCCTATCGTGCCCAGTTTTCATTAGGTTTGAAGTTACTAGATTTGGGGTTTATTTTCATACACTCCCCCGGTTCTATAGAGGGTGCAAAAATTTACCTCAAGCCTCTTCTGCGTACATCTCTTTTCTTGGTATCACCATTGTGTGTGATATACTATTTTCTCAAATGTATTGATTTTTCAAACTTTCAATTTACTTTTTTTACATACTTAATCAAATAAATGTTAGCATTGTCCAAAGTTTATAATCTAAATTGGCTATTATGTTATTAATTTGGGGTGAACAGGGTTGAAAAAAAATGTTGTGAATAAAACAGTATTCATAAATATAATTATTTATTAAAACATTATTTACTAATATAAATACTGTGTATCTGTATAGATTAAAAAAAAATTGTTTCACATAGCAGAAAATGCCATAAAAACTGTAAACAATGGCTGCACAGTTCGTAGTTTTGTAACAAATAATGCTGCTGATATGACATAAATGAGACATGAGTTGGGAAAATCTGACAGTGTTGGCTTACAAGATATAATAACCTATGGATGTTCTACGCATTTGCTGAATTTATTTGCACATGACATAGAAGTTCCTGGGATTAAATAACATACAAAGCAAATAATAAAATATTTCAAAAATTCACATTTTCCTTCAGTTAGGTAACCTGAAGGAAAATCACTTATTCTTCCTCGGGATGTTCTTTGGAATACATTGGCTTACTGCGTAGTCATTTCTTGGAAATTGGCACATTTTGTCAAAAGTTGTGGCTATAATCGAGCTGCAATTTATGTAAATTTTACGTCCAAAATTAATAATATGAATATTAAAGCAAATGCTCAAGATTACTTGGTAAGCAGCTGAAATATGGCTGTCTTTGCTAACAGAGTTCGCAGTTTTGAAAAAGACACTGAAGATGAATTTAGACACTTTCATAAACAATTTGACATGGCAATGACAACTTAACATTTTATTAGCAAACCTTTAGATCCATGGCTTGGAGGAATAAAAATGGGTCAAGAGCGATTAGACATTGCTTTGAAGTATATAGATTCATATCACCCACTTTTAATTGCACAGTGCATTAGCATCATCTGCGGGAATTGAAAGGCTGTTTTCTTCCTTTGGCTTCATATATATTATAAAATTAGAATAAGATTAGGTACAGAAAAAGCATCTAAGTAAACTTGTTGTAGTTTTCCGAGCACTAAATAGTAAATAAACAAATTACTCTTTTGATATGATATTAAAGTAAAACCTCAACAATTTTATGAAAATAAAATGTTTAATTTGATTAAATTTAGCTAATATTTTTAAGACGTTTAAAATATTCTAACTGTAGAAAAATATTTAAACAATCCATCCATCAACTTATGTAAAGTTTTGTTTTTAATATTGAGTACTAGGCCTGGTCAATAAATAAAAATGAACATAAATTTCTTCTAATTATAAGTTGTGATGTTGACATCTTATTCTTTAGATGGGAATTTTCCATTTTGTATTAAATAAAACTTGGTTTCATTGTAACTATGTTTAATTGAAGACTTAAAACACATGTTTAAAACATTTCTTTAAATGGTTTCTAAACAAATCTGTTTCAAACAAGTCTTTAATTTAAAACATTTTATACTGGGTGTTTTAAACATACCGACCCTAGGGATGAATGGTTTGATGTGCTAACTTCCCCAAAGAAGTGGGGGACAGAGGTACAGTATGGTCAAAAGTGCTGCTGCTACTACTATTAAATGATCCTGGTGCTTGAGCTGGCTAGGCTAAGCCCGCACGCTTCCAATACTACCCTTGCATCTCACTTTACTCTCATAGTGGGAATTCAGAGATTAGCCACATCACTACAATCCTACTAAAGAGAAGTTTTCATTCCCTCTATGCCCACTCTTTTCAAAGCAACGTGTCAAAATAACAACCTGTAATTGGTAAAACTAGTGATGCCTGTTGGTAAATATATCAACTACGAGCTCCCCCACAACCCTCACTCTCCACCCCGTTTGTTGAAAAAGAGCTCTCTCTGGCTCATTTCACGCCAAATCACCTAGTGTCTTGTGCTTTTATATCTCAGATTCCCTTTATATGACCTGTGTAGGTACACATAAGTTTAACATGGTGTACAGCGACCTGGGAAACGGAGTTAGTCGGAGAACTTGCTTGGTTGGGGAAAAGTCAGGGGATTGATCAAATTTCTAGAATATTTACATATTCACTAAAATAATAGGCCTATGCTACTTTCATATATAATATCAACTGTCAAATTAACCATTTTATTTGCAGATAACTCGAACGGGTAGTAAGATGCGGTGTTAATAATATTTTTCTTCCGGTTAATACTCACTGCGAATCTTTTTGTACATTAGTCCGTGTTTTAGTATCTAATCTAATTTCTAAAAGTCAACATGGGATTCTCATCTCACCTTTCTACCCCTCTACCTCGTGTTCTTAGCCAAAGTTGAGTAATTAGCCATCTTTTAATGCCTCAATATGATCTAACTGAAATTTAACTAACTTAGATCACATTACCAAATGACCCATTGCTTTAGGCTGGCATCCCAACTCTTACATAGCGTCTCACAATTTAAAAATGTGTATCTGTCTAAATATATTATTACAGTAAGCTGTGATCGTAATAAAATAATGTTTATAATATAGTGACTAGAAAAATTGGAAATTTTCTCTGGAAGAGTTGAGGAATATTAAAATTTAGTTTGACTGAACACCCTGTTTAAGCTAAAAAAAATTATTTCAGATTTTTTTAAAATATATAATTGGCCCTACGGTGCCATTTTGGAAAATATGTTCTCTTTTTTTTATTGTAGCTCTGATTTGTGTTGTAATTCCTTATAATAGCCATTTATATTATTTATTAACTCATTTTATTGTCGAATTAAAGCTTATTTAAAACACAATTCAAGCATTTTAGATAATATTATTTATATTACAACTGTTTTTATTTTAATTTTTATTAGTTATTTGCCTCGGTGGGGTAGTTAGCTAACACATTAGTTTTTTTGAGCTAAATTGCCGAGGACGGGAAGATCGAGGTTCAAATCTCGCTCGGGTGAACTGGGGTTGGTATTTTTTTTAAATGGTTTTCTACTCTCCCTCCACACAAATGTGGATTCACTTTCTCCATATTCAACCTTCCCAATTCCTAAACCATTAGCATAATTAGTACTTAAGTGGATAACCCGAATGGGTGGTAAAACATGGTGCTAAGTAATTTTAAGTATTATGATTTTTATTATTTATTTCTCATATGTTAAATCATGTATGGCTTCTAAACCACAGATATCAAGCTTCTCATATTTTAAAAGTAACACAAGAATAGCTTAAACTATCTTTAGATACACTTTGTTAGAACACACTAACATAATTGTGATGTTATAGATCATATCAAAGTTGTTTGAACTGTGTTTAAAGTACCACACTTAGGCTTTAATTTAACACCAAAATGAACAAAATTGGTTAATAAATAATGAAGCTATGAATATTTTAAGTAATTACAACCTGAATCAGCACTGGATGCAAGAAGAAATATATATATATATATATTTAAAAATGTTGCTTTGGAACCATTTATGTTCTGAAAAAATCTGAAGAAAAACAGTAGTTTAGCCAAAACTTGTATATAGCCACACAAGAAAATTTTTAAATGAAATCTGAGATGTAAGAATATATATTCTACTAAATCACACACTTTAAGGCAGAGAATGAACAGATTTATATTTTGTAACCCTTCACCTCCCTAGAGAGTAAAATGATAAAAAACTATACAGTGTCAATAATTCCTCATTGGTGCATATTGCCAAGTGCTAATTGACAATTTTATAATAATCCTAAAAAAATAAATAGGCCTACATCCTGCTTTAACAAAAAATAAAACTAAACAAAAGTAAGAAGGGTGTAAAATTCCATTGGAAAAAAAAATTAGATCTATGAAAGCTTAGAACCCTTAAGAACCGATGGTACCCTTAATGAATATGTGTGTGTGTAGGGGGGAGGGGGTGCGTGTGCATGTTTTCCAGATCTGGTGCCTAAGCTAATTTGTTTAGGCTTCCAGGTTTGGTTCCTTAAAAACAACTGCTAATTTTTGTTTTGGAACCGGGTTGAATCCCTGCTCTATAATTTACAGATTTTCACACAAAATTAAATTATGCTAATAAAGATAAAATTTATACTACTCTTGCATACCATGTATTGTGGAGGTGAGGTGTCTTAACTCGTTAATTTTATATGTGTTCTTGTAACTAGCGGAAATAAATCAATAGGCATAAATAAACAGGAGAGTGGAGAAAGTTGACACACTGAAACACCTCGTGGTTTTTACGCATCCCCAAATATATTTAGGATAATAAAGGCATGCAGGCTGAGGTGAATTATCTAGCTATGTGGTTGGTATGAGTGATGAGAGGCATATACATCTAATTTTAGTTGGGAAACCTAAAGCTACAAGACACCTTGGTAATGCGAGACATTAATGGGAGAATAATGTATAAATGAATTTAAAGAAGATTGGTTGTCAGGCTAAGGATTGGATGGAGGGAGCGTTCTCAGGATAAGGTTTAATGGTGGACTTACATCCTAAGCAGCCATGAACGTTTAGTGGGCACGTATTTAAAAATGTGCAGATTGTTAACTTGTTATTACTCAACATGAATGAAACAAGTAGTCAAAAATAAACAAGATAAGATTTAACAGTTGCAAATTGATAACAATCAAGATGATGTAGTGAGCAAAGACTTCAAACATTAGAATAATTATAAATTTGCTCAAAGATTTTCCAATAGTAACCAATTAATATTGTAAATTTATCACTATATCCTTTCGTTACTATTGCTAATACTCAAACCAAATGAGATAGAGTTTAATAAATTGGTACTAATTTTAATCATGATGTAAATATACTATTTACCATATTATTTGTTGTTAAACATTTATATAACATATTTATTTGCAGTGCTACATTGTAGGACCTTAATGAAACCATTAATAGGGCCTAGTTCTGTCTTCTTATGATCAAAAGTGATGGTACAATATTGTTAGTAAGACTATATGACACATTATTCGAACAATGAATTGATTGTTGAAAGGAAATTAACACTGTTTAACATTAAGATGTGCATTTGCACACTTCAGGAAAATGCTTCATACCCGATATTTGCCATTCAAAGGTTGGTAATCAGTTGGGAGAATTATGACTCTTCCCCCCGCCCCTTCCCCCGATGATTTTTGTTAACATTGAAGAACACTTCTGGTGAATTGCTTCAACAATAGGATGCTGTCCAAAAATACTTAGAAAATATATTACATCTTAAAGATTGCTGCAGACAAATATCTAGTGAGTTAAAAATAACTATCAAGGCAGTTTTGTTTGTTTTATTGGATTGCACTATTGATGTGAATGTTCAAGAAAGTAGAGTATATGACCATATCCATTGCTTTGAACCACTAACACACCCTGATTTCTTATCACTATATTAATTGATAATAAACTATCATAATATAAAATAGTTCTGTTCATAGATTGCATGTTATAAAACATATTTTTTAGATTGGCGCGAAGAGAAAAGTAACTTATATTGTTCCTTAAATTCACTGTTGGTTATTTATAGCATGGGACTGTTATTTAATTTATTTATTTGAGATATTTAATGTAGACTGATTTTATCAGCACACGAGACTTTCTATGATCAAGGAGAAAGAGTGTACCAACTTTGCTGGGAAAGGTATTTTCACATATTTTCCAACGTTCCTTTACATGCCACAATCAATATGGGACTGACGTGACGGCCTTACTTTTCCTCCATAGGAAGTCGTCGTAAAGATTTTTATTGCTCAAGGAAAAAAATCTCTTGGTATTGGCTGGGCTTGAACCCATGAACATTGGGTCCTGAGGCGAGCACTTTACCCTAAGATTACCAAGGTTGACCATGGTATTGTTAATGAAAGCAAATATCAGAATATATTAAAATGGCTTAGTAATAAGCAATTAAATTAATCTTGAAGCATGAATATTATATTATTGAATTATCAATGCTGGCCTTATTCTGGAACCACTTAACTACAGTGATGGTTTATCACTAAAGAAACCACTCACTAATAACCACATAGCCATTTTGATGAATTGAGAGTAAAGAACCCATTCACTAATAACCACATAGCCATTTTGATGAATTGAGAGTAAAAAAACCATTCACTAATAACCACATAGCCATTTTGATGAATTGAGAGTAAAGAACCCATTCACTAATAACCACATAGCCATTTTGAT
>CABFOV010001922.1:44537-92377 GCA_902141375.1 Timema poppense
TGTGTGTGTGTGTGTGTGTGTGTGCGCCCTGACCAACTAGAACACAATTCTTTGGTTGTAGTTTTATAAAGTTTGAATAAAACACTTTTACATTTGGAAAATTTTCTATAAATATTTTTATACCTTCTTTAAATTATTAAGCATCATATATTTGGAGACATGTGTTTTTTGGCCAGTGCTGTCCTTCATGGAAACAAGCCTTTCATCCCAGCCATAGTTCTGCTGACTTCATCAATTTTATACAATGTTCTTATGTTTTTAGTTGTATCTGCATCTAAGAGTTTTTCTAGGTTTCTGAGCTGTAGTGGATAGAATTTATTTTTGTTTCAAAAAGCCTTCGTTTGTCAAGCCATGTAACTTGGTGCTGACCTGAAACAGTTATCTTGGGACTCAGCATCACTGTCGAATGACTGCATTGGCAAGAAGTTTCACAGTATTAATTATTTTAACTTTTCCTTTAAAATATTGTTTATATTCTGCTTTTTTGCAGTCATTAGGAGACTTGTCTAGGTCTTGAAGATATTTATTAAATGTTTTTAAATTTTCTTAAAGGAATGATTCATCGCAGCACTGGTCTTAATAACATCCTTATATGAGAGTGATTTAGTTTTTTAAACAGATAAACAGATTCTCACAACTTAAGGTCAATTTCTTATCCATTTAAAGATGTTTTCTGTAAACTCGCTAACAAAAAACTGGCTCATATAATCACTTCAAAATCACAATTATTTACACTGCATTCACATAACTATCTACATAAATAAGCAACAAATAATAAGAAGCAAGTTGTCTTCACAAACTCTGCTGGTAGAATGAGCCAATTATATTAATATGTACCACCAACATGATTTCAGGTAGTGAGGAAACAGGTGAATTCAGTTTCACATGCTCATGAGTTGATTGTTTCTCACGCTTATTTTCTTCAAATTTTTAAAAATGTGTTTTGAAAAAGCAGATTTTGAATTTTTTAGTTCATTTTTTGAAAGAAAAAACTTTTTTTAACCAACCTTGTTTTGGATATCATATGAAAGGTTATTCATTATAAAAGTTCTAAAATTAGTACCACATGAGGTCTGTATTTAGACCAATTAGGTTTTAAGTTATTCTAGTTTGCAAGAAATATGGTAGGCTAGATGAAAAAATGCTGTTTTTTTTGTAAATTTCAAAGTCCTATTAGTATTACACAATAATTACTATGTGTAAGAAGCTGAAATTTTGCATTAATTAATTTATCTACAAGGGCGAAAACAGGTTTTGTGAAAATCAAAAGGGGTCAGGTCAAAAATAGTTTCTTTGTGTTGATTTGACATGACCCTACACAGGGCTCATACTTGGTCATTAAAAGTCCCTAAACTAAAATAGTCCCCCCCCTTTTTAACTCTGTCCCGAAAGTACCTAAAAATAAGTATATGAAATGTTTATGGATAATTAATGTAAATTTGTATGGTTTTCAATACATATTTTTAGGGAAGTTGAAGAAATTCTGGCCTGATGTCTTTGAAAATTAAGAGCCTAGATGAATTTGGGGAATCTTTGTCTGAACTTGTTGTACTGTTTTGGCTTAAACTTAGGCCCAATCTTACAATGTCACGTTAAAGTCCTCGTAACTTAACCGTTTGTAAAGTATAACCGTTGGTTAAACTTAGCGTTGCGTTTTACAATACTATTTTTATGTGCGCGTCAAATTACGGATAGGTGCCTTCCATTAGTTCTTAGCGTTAACTTTCTCGGAGCGCTAGATTTGTGTCAAAGCTTTTGATTGGTCTAACTTGACCATAGAGAATATAACCAAGTCATGACAACGTCTGTGGAACTGTTGGTGAGCCATTAGGTCATACATGAAAATAAATATCACAAGTTGTATAACAATTCATTTGAGATATGGGTGCCTAACATAAAACGTATGCCTGATTCTACAGGAAGTTCCTTATAATCACTCGTATTTAGCTTACCTATCAGTAGGTGTTTCTAATTGGTGTTCAAACACTTCAATAATTTCTAATACTGTATTTTTGTTTAGACAAAAACGTAAAAAAAAACTTCATCGTTATAAAATTCCAGGAAATTCTTTCGTTCTATGTATCTCTTCGGTCTTCTAAGCCTTGGGTTCCTTAGAAGGTGTAACTCATCTTCAAAGTCGTCATAATCATACAATAAATCAGCCATTTCATAATATAAATAAACGTAACCTCACTTTAATAATAACAACAATCGCCTTGAAAACAATATGGCGGAGTGTTTATCGTTGTTAATGTGGACGTTATGTTTGCTAACCGGAAGGTAGACCTCACGTTATCTTTACAAGCACTTTTAAGTGGACATTAGCGCTAACCAAACATTGTAAAATCAAAAGTAATGGTCATTATCGCTTAACCTCATGTTAAACCCAAACGAATAGAATAACATGACATTGTAAAATTGGGCCTTAGTTTCATGATTTCACGTCAAGATTGGAAGACTTGAGGAATGAATATTCAACATGATCTTCATCTACCTTCCAAAGTTTTTATAAAACATGTATCCTCAAGGTGGTTGACACTAGGAACAGCAACTTTTCGACTACTTGAGCAACGGCCTTCCATAACAAAATATCATCTAGAATTTGTACCAGTGCAAAAGTCATCATTGATGAAAAAACAGTCCTACAAAATCATATTTGTACTTAAAAAATCCTGATGAAAGGTGATATTCTTTTTGTCATATCAAGTGCTAATATGTTTTCAGAGTACTTTATCATTTTTCAAAAAGAAATTCCCATGATTCATGTATTGTACAAGCATTTGGAGGAACTTTTGAGGGAGATTAGTAATAGAGTTTGCAAACCTGAGACAAATCAGGAATTTTCCTTTATTTAAAAAACCCTCACAACATTTATATAAATGATCAAGTCAAAAGTGAGCTAAAAAAAGTTAAAGAATTGGAGGCCCTTAACTTCAAGCCATAAGTTCAGAAACACTTAATTGTATTTGAGAAATACATCCAAAAAAAAGTGACTATTCTTCATGATATTATTTTTTTGAAATCAGAAAACTCTCGAAGCTACCAGCAGTGAAGCAAAACTTCTGAAAATTTTGAAGATGATGCCTTTTATGTTCATACAGACCGCTTGATCGGTGAATGTAAGATAATATAAGCAGAAACACTCAAAGGAATTCATGATGACCTGGCATTTTAGAAAGAAGTTTTTGAATTAAAGAATGTAATGAATGCTAGGAAATACAAGGAAGTAACGTAAGTAGTTGAAGCCTGTCTTTCATTGCCACATGGTAACTCTGATGAGAGAAGCTTTTCAACATCTGGACATGTGATCACATAGAAGACAGCTGTTATCAAAGAAAGAGCTTTGAATTCATAAATTAATGTCATATGGTGATAAATCTGCTTATTTTCCAATCACAAAGAGATCATTGCCTATGAAAGAGATGCAAGAAGTAAGTATTATCAGTACTTAGAGAAAACAAAGCTGGAAGAAAAGAAACGTAAAGAAGATGAGAGAGAAAGAGAAAGGGCAAAAGAAGACAAGAAGTCTTTTGGTGATATTAAGAAAAATTTCGCTAAAAAAAGTTCAGAAAAAGAGTGCAACTGACAAACTTCTTGAGCAAACATCATCATGTATTACATCTGCGCTAAAAAGAAAAAGCTTTGAAGAACTTCAGGTACCTCCTGGGCCTTTGGAGGGATATAGAGTTTTTAATAATCGAAGGACCAGAGCCAATAAAGAAACATATACAAGCAAAGATATTATAAAAAAAAGTATCTTCTTTAATAACTTCATTTTGAGAGGTCTGCCGAGAAAGAAAAGTAAAGTAGTAAAAATACAAAATTTACTTTACTTTTCTTTCTTTTTAATTTTCTTCTTCTTTCTAATTTAATTAACTGTTAGCCTAAGTTAAATGTGATATGCGAATAATATCCGATAGTTAAATGTGATGTGTATGTTTTTAAGAAACATATATTTAAAATAAATAACTATTAGAGCTATAAGAGTACTCAGTATATTTATGTACGAGGAGGGACCCAAAAGAAACCAGATTGAAAGCGCGTGGCCATTCATAGGTGTAGTAGTGTGTTCTACTGCTAGGTGGGTCTACTAGAGACCTTCCAAAATCAGTTGCCCAAGCGGCGTCTGCGTAGAAGCTTATGTTTGATTGTAATGTTGTTTTTCTCAACTGTTCTCATTTGCTGCCTGCGAAATTGTTAAGGCAGATTTAAAGGAACAAAGAGTGTGTTTGAAATTTTGCTTCCTGCTTGAAAAATTGGCAACGGAAGCTTACCAAATGCTTCAACACGCTTTCAAGAAGGATGTTATGAGCCACACACAAGTTTTCGGTTGGTTTGGGCGCTTTAAACGTGGTGAGATGAGTGTTGAAGATCATGCTCATTCTGGGTGTCCATAATCTCGAAACGACGAAAACATTGAAAAAATCCGCCAAAAAATCTACGAGGATCGTCGCTTCATGACAGATGAAATTTCAGAACAGACACGAGTGAGTTGGAGCTTGTGCAAGCAGATTTTGACTGCGGATTTGCAAATAAGACGTGTTGCCGCTAAGTTTGTTCCTCGCCTGATTACACAGGATCAGAAAACCATTCGCCTGAATTTGAGCCAGGACTTGAAAAATCAGATTGAAAGTAACCCAAACTTTTTGACCAAGGTCATTACAGGTGATGAGAGTTGGTGTTACGAATATGACCCCGAAACCAAGCCAAGGTCTAGCCAGTGGAAGACACCCAACTCCCCCCGACCAAAAAAAGCAAGACAAGTGAGGTCGAATGTTAAAACGATGATCATTGTTTCTTTCGATGTTCGTGGAATTGTGCATCGAGAATTTGTCCCCCCTGGTCAAGCTGTTAATCAGCTCTTTTATTTGGAAGTTTTAAGACATTTGAAGGAGGATGTGTGAAGGAAATGCCTGGAACTCTGGCGATCAGGTGACTGGTTCCATCACCATGACAATGCCCCCACACACACAACCTTGTCTTTGAACCACTATTTGGGCTCTCAGGGGTGGGCTATCGTTCCCCACCCTTTGTATTCACCAGACTTAGCCTCATGCGACTTTTTCCGTTCCCAAGAATGAAAAATAAATCTAAAAGGGAAAGTGTTTTGATGATGTGGAGTATGTAAAAACAGCTTCGCAGAGGGCACTGGACGATATCAAAGTTGAAGAGTTTCAGAGGTGCTTCAAACATTGGGAAAAAAGACTGGACAAGTGTATCACATTTAATGGAGAGTACTTTGAAGGAGACTGAAAGAATTTTGTAAAAAACTTAATAAACCAATTTTTTAGAGCAAAAGTCCGGTTTCTTTTGCCCCCCTCCCCCCTTGTAATTTGACGATAAAAAAAATTAGCCATATACCATCCAGGGTTAAATCAAAAGACCTTATTTTAGTCATTTAATATGGCTAATGCATTAAATCAACTTAAAATTAGTTAAAATACAAGCTAAAAATAGAACTTAAATAGCTAACATAAATTTTTGGTTTGACCTAACTGGTTTAAGGGTAAGGATTTAAAAAAAATATTATTTTGAATAACATTTTTGTTGTTCCCAATATTTTTACGAGGTCCCTCTTTTTGGCCTGGAAGTATTTTAAAGTCCCTAAAATAGATCTCAATATGGAGTATGAGGTTTGCCCTGCATTGGTTAGGACATTAACCCATAAAGACATGCAACTGGTTGAAAGTTGGAAAAAACTCGTTATAAGATTTAAGATACGACAAACTTATTATATAAATCAAACTTAACTAGTGTGAGGTGTTTTTGTTTTCTTTTGTTTTTTATTATAATGAATGTTTTTGTGTTTTCAGATGTCAGCTGGTTCCCAGATTCAGATGGCACCTCAAGGAAATCTCAACTCGGGGCAGCCAGTTCATAGTCAGGACTCCAATATGAGCACAGGTACAATAATCCACACACTTGTCAAGGATTACATACACACTTCACTAACCCATTTCTCATATAATAATGGGCCTCTAAAAATATATAATTGCAGTTTGTTTGCAAAGTGCAGACTACTTTGTATTTGGTACCTATGATTTTCTAATTAATGTTAAGTTGCACAGATGTTATCAATCATCTTTAATCTACTTACTAAGTGTATTTTATTACTTGCATTATTCTATGACACTAGGAACGCTAAGGTTGATTTCTGCACTTATAAATGTACATTATCATATCTTGATTTAGTTCTATCCGGTCCACCTAATTACATTTTATCTCTTTCAGGTCCATTCTATTGTTGTCCTCCCATCTATTTATAGGTATTTTCACTGATTGTTCTCTTCCTTTTAGGGTTACCATTTAATTCCTTGAACTCTGCTCTAGTTTCAGATTTCACTTGTTTCAAATTGGCATTTAAATTGTTGTGTGATCCATTCCACTTTGATATTACAAATTCAAGCAAATAAATGTCCACCCTTCTGTCTTTGAACAAGCATGGACAGTCTGGAAGTATTGAAAATTTGCCAGAATTATTCGGTCACAGATATGTGGAAATATATTTATATTATATATATATATATCAAGAATTTAAAAATTACTGTTCATGTTTGGATAGGTGTGTAAATTGATGTTCTTTACAATGGCATTTATCAAGTCAAAATACAGATCTCGAATTGTTAATGTTAATTTGGAGGTGAAGCTAAAATGTGCATTGAGCTCAAATCAGATCTATTCAGCCAATGTTTTGTCAAATTTTGCATTAAAATGTCTTAAATTTTCAATTGGACAGTTTTTGTCATTTTCGTCTGAGGCAGTTGTGAGTACTTAAGAATACACATCTTTTGAATAAACATGTCTAAACAGTGTGTGCTGTTTTAAATGTTCGATTGATCAAACTAATTTTCAATTTTTACATGGTATAGCGAATTTCACTTCTCATTCACCACATATGGGGCTACATTGAAAAATATGTCGCCGACCTTTGCCTTAGACCATACAACCACCACTGCAAGTTTTCTTTTATAATTATATAACAATCAGCTAGTATACACATTGCGCAATCTACTATAAATTTCAATTACTGTATTGTTCTCAAACATAATCATAAAGTTTCTAATAGTGCTGCAGTAAAATCTCTCAAAGGTTGCAGACTAGCCTTAAATTCTGTTAAAAGCAGGGGTTGGCAACCAGTCAATCAAACGGCCATGTTCAGTTGATCATGTAAGAAAAATACACTGTAGCTAAAAGTTGATCCTTGGGGTCTTTTAAATATAAAAATATATCAAATTCTTTCATATAATTTTTGAGAGTAACCAAAAGAACCTTGATCAGTCATAATTGGTAATGTTGTAGTATTCCCGTCGTAGTGGTGATGTGTCTAACAAGCAAACAAAGAGTGAGAGATGCAAGTGCAGGCGTGGACTCTGACATCAATAGCAGATCTAAGAGGTTTTAAGAAACTCTTTGTTTGAAAATTTTAATGGATAAGTTTTCTACTACTACTGCTACTACTACTACTACTACTACTACTACTACTACTACTGTAGCTTTGTAGTTTCGCATGTGCTGGATAAGCGTAACCAGCCTTTAACCTATGATGAATTCGTGAAAGAGGCCCTTTCTAAAGCTGCTGTAGAACTATGTATATTCGAGTTCAAGGCGAAAGATTTAATTAAAACAAACTTAATGACCTGCTACCAAGAATCGGAAGATCCAAAGTCGCTAATATATTTTGCATTTCTTCTTGATTACCACAGTTGAATATACTAAATTTGGAACTGTAACGTAAAGCCAAAAAATCATAAACACGAAGTTTGCGATCTTACCATTTTCAGGAAAATTTATATTTTAGGAAACTAATTTTCATTAAAAAAATGTTTTAACAATTTACTTCATTCAAAATGATGTTAATGATTTTGATGGCACATACAAACTGCTAGACAACAAACTGCTCGACAGGCTACAAAAAATATTTGTAAGCCTGGGTGGGTCAAGTGGCCAGCACTTGGACCAACTGCTAGACAAGCTCATTTATAGGAGTACAAAGTGATAGACAACCAAGCGATGCTAATAATAATAATAATAATAATATATCCTCCTCACCTCTAATTTATTAATATTAAAATAAGATAGTTCATATGTGTGGACCAGCATTCACTGTTCTTTAATATTGCAGCCAGCATTGCAGAATTAATTGTGACTGTTCATTTTCCTTTCTAGCAGGTATTTTCAATTTTTTTAGGCTCGCAGCACCCTTGTGAAGGAGATGTGTATTTTTTGGCATTCTTGTTAGAATTTGTCAGGGTTTTCAGTGACATTGAAAATGGAAAATTCACGGATGGATCAGGAAATTTTATCAAATTCCTGGAATTGTTACATATTCACTAAAAAAATATGCAACTTTTATTTATAATAGTTAAAATAACATTTTTCTTTCAGTTTTTTTACACACTGCTAATGTTTTTTAGCACAGTTGTCCCTCTTGAGCTTACAAATCTAATTTCTCAAAGTTAACATGTGATTTTCCTGTCACTTTTCCACCACTCTTTCACTTTGTCTTTAGACAAAGTTTAGTCATTGTTATACACGAGCACAAATTCGATTACATTATAGAACAAACAAACTAAAAATGCATGTGTGTCACAACATTTTTAAACTGCCTTGGTGTTAGGCAGTCTTTTAATGTCTCAATATGAATGATCTCACTGAAATTTAACTTAGATTGCAACCAATGGCCCATTACTTTAAGCTGAAATCTTTGAACCCCTTCGTAGAGTTAAACATTTCAGAATATGTATATATCTAAAAATATTATTACATATGGTTGCGTTCTTAATAAAGTAATATTGTAATACATAATGACTGGACAAGTTGGAAATAGTCTCTTGAAAGCCTGGAAATGCAAAAAAATTTAAAATATAGTTTAGCTGGACACCTGATTTTTGTAAGCATTTTGTTTTTCACGTTAAGAATTCACAAAACAATTTTACCGTTTGTCTTGTGGGTGTGGAACGTGGTCTTTTACTTTACACGACAAAAACAAATTTAGAGGGTTTGAAAACATGGTGTTCTGGAATATATTTGGTCAAAAAAATTGATGAGGTTGCTTAATGATGAGTTGAATACTTTCATAAAAAAAACTCCCCCGAAAACCATAGCACTCAAAATAAAACATTGAA
Source organism: Timema poppense (assembly GCA_902141375.1). Classification (NCBI taxonomy): domain Eukaryota; kingdom Metazoa; phylum Arthropoda; class Insecta; order Phasmatodea; family Timematidae; genus Timema; species Timema poppense. The sequence continues at coordinate 53,663 of CABFOV010001922.1, forward strand.
TATTAGATAGAGGTTGAAGGGAATAAGGATTATTACATACTACATAGTTTTGAAAATTCAAATTTAAATATATATTTTAACACCAAAGTTATTTTTATAGCACCTACCTTATAAAAAAATTAGTTGTCTCCCAGAAATGGCAAACTTCCCATTTCCTTGTGTGCATTACATATTGTTATTAATTGTTAATTTATACCAGTAGGCTTACCGGTACCAACATTTAATTTTACATCTGGATAGTAAGAGGCAATGGAATGTGTAATGTTTGGAGGTCTTGATTTGATTGTTGTTTTTCATAGAATTTTCGTTTTTTCGTAGACTCGCCACTACTATCACTATTTTCGATCACATAATTTATGTTTTACAAAACTTGCTATACTCCTTTGATCCTTACTTCTAGCCTTTTCTTGGGGATGTTTTTTAGATATGTGATATCAGAGTTATATCACGTCTGCCACGCCATTCACAAGAAGCACAATTGACATCTTGTTTGCTCTTAAAAGTTGACATAATAAACATTAGTTTCACTAAACCATCTAATTTTTTATAAAAAATTATCTATTGTACAATGTACAAACCTTAATAGGTTTACTAATTGTCCACTAAAAACAACAATTTCATGGCTACACAATTATTACAATAGCATGTCACGAGTTTAAATAAACTTTGTGCACATCGCCGTGCAATTAGGCCACGATATAACAGATGACTGAAATCAAACTAAAGGTAGGTGACTGATGACTCATCATTCAATCATACCATTAGCCAGGTTGAATTATTAGATTTTTTCTTTGTCCCTTTATCTCAACCTCTGACACATTATGTTAGCCTCTAGACACGGCAACTCTTTGTGCTTACACCGGCACTGCCTCACTATGGCACACTGATAATGTCATCAGAACCAGAATGTACTAAAAATTCAACAAAAATGTTGACTTTTTCCTGCCTCAAATCTCCCCAGGACTTTTTTAATTTCCCCCGAACCTCATTCGTGCATTCGGACATATTCTACACCTTTGGATATATCTAGCTCAAATAGGGATAGGGTGTAATGAGGTGGATTGGATAGAGCTAGCTCAAGATAAGGGTGGGTGGCATCCTTTTTTAAGTGCGGCAATGAATGTTAGAGTTTCTCATGCCATAGAATAAGTAACTAGATGCAGCCTTGTGCCCATAAGAGTTAATCAATACTTTAAGATCACAGGGTGAGTATGTGAAAAATAAACTGTTCGCTTGGTCAAGGTTTTAACTCCTGCCTCCGCTTAATCCATTTTTAATGCCATTGGCTTAGTACCACTTACAAATTCCAACTTACATGTACCCCACTTATCAAGATCTCAATAGCTAACAAATATGGTATCAATAATAATATATATTATAATAATCATTATTTTACAATGACTTGGTTAAGAGTTGAAATATCTGGTACTGCAAAACCTCTCATGGGGTTCTTTAATATAATATAACATATTTTATTTGAAACCACTTTATTTGTATCTTTATAAAATATAAAATATAATGACTTAGTAAAAATTGCTAGTTTTGCCAAGATATAGAATAGTTCAATGAATCGAATATGTTTAGTTTATGCATAGTACAACTTATATCTCTAAAAATAAATATGTTTTACTTAAAAGCTTTCACAGTGGAATCAAGGATTTCACCAAAGTTCAATTGATACATACAAGCGTGTTCAAATGATTAAAGTAGAGCTATTAATTCATGACTCATTGTCCTTAGACCATGGTTTTTAGATGCTAGGTTATAATAATCCTCGCTTGTCAATATAATCGACGAAAAAATAACTTTAAGATCGTATTTATTTTTCCCTAATGCTGTTCATTCTGTTATCAACATGCAAGCCTAAATCATCTCTGAAAATCTTTTATCACTTATTAACAACACAAATTATTTAGCATATTTTGTAATAATAAATATCAGCATTGCATATACCGGTACAGGATTTGAACTAATAGTGCCAGGAACATGATAGCAGTCAGGGACTCGCCAGAGTATGAAGCTGAAAATGTAGCCAAGGTATTATAAATGGCCAGCAGTGCTATTATGACCATGACGCAAAACGAATTTGCGACCGTTAGCAGAGAGACGCTAGACTTTGCGTCAAAAGTTATTATGCCCGACCACTTTGCGAAAGCAAAGTCCTTGCGAGTGCAAATATTTTCCTAGTAGCGTGATGCTAAGTTGCGCAGACATTTTACTTGTCCTTTGGTTTGCGTTACAAGGTTATGTTTGCTAGTTTTTGTAATTTATTAGTTGTTTTATGTTACATTATTTAAACTTGCCATCTCATTAGCCCAATGTAATAACCTCAAAGCTTTTTGTGTGTTTTTCACATAATCTAGCCTTAAATAGGCCAAAAGTGGGGATAGTACGCTTACACTGAATGTTAAAAGAAAATTTAATTTTAAAAACAACACTATCAAAATGCATTACTATTCACCAGCAACACACTGATAATTCAGGTGATAGAATAATAAAACGTAGGCCTAATATGTTTAAGATGCTTCAACAAAACTTTAATGATGTAATCATATTTAAACTGAATCAACCATACGGTAGTAGTTACTATCCACATTAATGTGAGTTGTAGGCCTATGAAATATTGCAGCCAAGACTGGAAATAACTAAATAGGCCACAGCTTAATATTTGCATGCGGTTTGGCTTAGGCCTAGGTTTTTTAATCATAAAAGGTTTACTAAAGTTATATGCAACCAATAATTAGTAGTTAAACCTAGTTATATTGAAGTGAATGAATTGCAAACAACTTATTATAAAGAAATATTATATTCTTAATCACTTAACTAAAGTCTCAATAATTCCCTTTAAGTAAAATATACATTTTATTATTTTTAGACATCCAAACCACCCTCTCATTCACTTTTTTTTGTTAACTTAGTAGGACAACTGACATTAAGTTGTCGAAAATATTCAGTGTGAACACAATTTTTGGGAGATCTTGAACGCTTTCATCAACTTTAATTAATTAGCTTTATTTCCTAAGATCGTCACACCGCATATTTGATTCAATCTCAAATGTGAGAACCTTTTCAACAGTGTAAATTAATAAAATTAGCACAAAGTTGGCCTATATATGTTCAAGTGGAGTACCACATAGATAGGAAGTTTTCTTTATCTAACCTCAACTCAATCAAACAACATAAAACTTAAAACACCTTACTGTAGGCCTATATCTTTGAACGTTCAATTTTTTGTTTGACAAAATCGAGAACAGTTTTAAAATAGGCCTACTAAGAAAGCCAAAATACAAAATATTAATCTACTGTTTGATAAATGTTGTTTTTGAAACACAGTTTTATAAGGCATATTTTTTTAGTTATAAATTAAAGTTATTTTAAATTAAAATAGGCCAAAATATGAGAAGTATACACTATAAACTGTTGAAATTATTTTTAATTAATATAATAAAACATACTTGTTCCAGTATCAACATGAATATATGAAGAATAAAGCATTGGGTCATAAAGCATACATCTTACAAAATATTTGTTTCTTTATTAGCCATCTTCATATTAATTTATTCATTTCCCCGTGTGACATTACTATTTTAATGCATAGCTCACATGCTTTTTTGACTACAATATGTTATGTGTATTGAATAATGTAGTTCTAGTATTATTTCATTTCAAATCGTAAGCAAACAAAATTATGCAAGGGATTTATTAAATTAAGCTAGGTTAAATCATTCTTGCAAATAATGTGACTTGTGAACAGCTGTTTGGGAAAATAAAAATAAATTAATAATGTTCAGTCATGAACACCAGCATTCTTGAAATAAATGTACCTAATTTCTAGCCTCTAACTTCTTAAAAGGTAATATTATTTGGAAAAGTGTTGCCAACTGTTGACACAAACTGATTTTATTCTGTGCATTAACACTAGAAGCAAAGTTGAAGCTAAAACTAGCGGACGATACAAAATGTGGTGGTCATAATAACCCAAACGCTATCTTTTCTTCGAAAGTGAAACTAACTAGCGGTAGCAACTAACTTTGCGTCGAATGTTCATAATAGCCCTGCAGGTTGATTTAATTGTAGCCGGGACATAAAGGTATTTTTGTTATGCTTTCCCTTGGGCCTCACACCACTATATAATTTTCCTAGCCCCCATTCCAAGCTGCTATTCAACTCTCATGACTTCAACTGATTGCAACTTGGAAGACAATTTTAATTATAATTAATACTTATTAAAAGTCTACATTGTTTCATAAAATATTTGATTTGTGTTTTAAAGTTTTAAAAGAAGATTTTTTTTCTTAGTTTTGAAACAAGTTATTACAAAAGTGCTTGTGTTTGTCTTCATAATGTTAGTGTTCATACAGAATAAAAATTATTTCTAACTCTACAATGAATAACATTTAGTAGGTAATTTGTATTTTGCATACTATGTTTCATAGTGTGAGAGTAGTAATAAAATATGTTTCCTTATATTGTTAACATTTATTTGTTTCATTTTCAATTTACCTAGGAACCTTACATACTTTCTCCATGATATTAGGAAATTGAAAGTACTTTGTTTTTAAACACCCATAAAGAACAATCACTGAAATTATTGCTTTGTATATTATTAGTTTTACATTCCTTGAAATCAGCTGAGATGTCAACAACTTACAGGCCGAATAATAGCATGCATTTCCCGACTTTTCTTTTTCTTATTTTCGGTCTAAAATTGTTATTGCTGGTTAAAATTGTTCCTAAGTAATTATACTCACTAACTCTGTCAAATGCTATGTTGTTCATGGTAATCTATAAATAGTTATTATCCTCATTCTGTGTCCTCTGTGTGATTATATAGGCATACTTAATCTCTTCAGCGTTCATTTCTAAACCCATCTCCTTAGTAGTCTCTAATAAAATGCTTGCATTTTTTGCAACAGCTTCCTTACTATTGCCCAACAAAGTTAAATCATCCGCATATGTTAATAAGTGTTTTGTATCATTTAATGTCAACCCTTCCCTACTTTCTTGCATTAATTACCCTGATAGCATACTCTAATACTGTATTAAAAAGTGATGGGGAAAGCGCATATCCTTGTTTCAACCCATTTTGTTTTTCAAAAGTGTGGTATAAGTAACGTGACCAGATTTGTTCTGCCCTAAAGTGGGACATGTTTATACCAGGGGGTTTGGGGAATATAATCGGTATGGAAGACCTCTCCAGTGGGGCTGAGGAACCCCCCTCCCCCCAGATTAAAAAAAATTTAAGCCTGAAAAATCGTATTTTGAGGCCATCCATGACCCCTGCAAGTAAGGTATAAGTTAAAAGTTTCGTATTTAGCTGAGTTCGGACGTTGCTGTTTTGTGGTAATTTGTTTAAAACAAGTAGAAAACAAAGCCTACGTAAGCCTACACTTTTTTTTTTGTGGGGGTGGGGGCTGTGATTGAAAACGTATGGACAGTTAATTTAGATGTTTATTTTTACAATTATTTTGATGTTGTTGTTGTTTAAACAAACCTCTAAAGACATACAAGTAAATAGAAAAGAAAGCACATTATATTTATTTACTCAGTAAATTTTAGCATCAACATTCTAAGCGTACATTTTTATGTTTCATACAGACTCAATCATCATACTCATACTTTGTATTTGAACTTATTTGTTTTAACAGTGCTGGTGAGGACCGTAACATTGAATAAAAGTCCTGGCAACTCAAGTCAAAATTAATTTTTGTCACTAATATTGACCTTAAAATGCTCACCCTAAGTTGGGTTTTCTCCGATGTCCACACTTTTGTCATTGCAGAAAAAACTCTCTCAACAGCTGCATTACTTCCTGGCAGTGCTAGTACATATTCTGCGATTTTACTGATGTGCTGATGGTTTATGGAGTTTTCTCTCAAATGTTTAAGCAGTTCAAGCCACCGTTTATCAGATTCTAATTTGTTATCATTCCACACTGAAATATGGTTCTCAATGTATTTATTTACACAAGTCATTTCATCAAAAAGCTCCGTATCAGAAGACGCGTCGAAGTGTTTTTTATCAATAAGGTAGTCTACGGCTAGTTGAACATCAGACCATTCTGGATTTTTTTTCAGAGTTGCCCATTCAAACATTTCCAAGTCCTCGAAATGCGTTGTCCACTGCTCTAAATATTGTAATGATGTCTCGTAAAATGTTACAATAGTCTTGGTAAAATCCTCTTTTTCAGGTCCTGAACAGTTGTTTGTCATTAAGTTGCGCAGTACATGAGGAATAAATCTAGTGATAATCTTATTTTGAAGGTTCTCTTTCATTGTTTTTATCTCCGCAGTAACCTCGATGGCAGAAACATTCTGACCTTCCACTTTTAAAACTGAGTTTTGGAAGGTAGCTGCTTGGCTGTGTATGAAATATAACCACATTAATGAATGTTCATCTTCAAAGAATGTCTTCAAAACCACGGGGCATTTAGGTTGACTCAGAAAGTATTCCTTAAGTGGCAAATACAATTTTAAAATTCTTTCCACGGCAGGCATTAGCGCTAGCCATCGTGTTTTGCTGTACCCCAACATTTTCTGGTACTCAATATCGATGGTGTCACAAATTTCTTTAAATTTTTCCACCCTTACTGTGTAAATATAGAAGTGTGAATATATTTTCACAACCACTACTTCTACATCTACTGGCAGACAATCAGACGCACTTAATATAGCGTTGTGTATAATGTGCGAAGCACATCCAATACCCACAATATCCCTTTGCAAAAAAGTTTCCAATTTGCGATAAACATTCTCTGTTCCTTTTCTTCCTGCACCACCAAACATACAGTTTGTGTTATCCCCACTGAAAGAAATTATTTTGTCTGTTAGGTTATGCTTTCGCAACAAGTCCTTTAAATAACTGACAATAATTTCGGAAGTTTCCCCAGGCTGAGACCGTAAGTCCAATATTTTTACTTTCACCCCATCAAACTTATCAAAATATCTCACCAACACGGGTAATATTTTTTGTGACCCGTGGTTAGATGCGTCTGTCATTAAGGAAACATAATTTGCATTTTCCAACCCCCTTTTAAGTTGTGAATCAGCCAATGGTGCAAATACTTGAGTTACAATGGCTTGCGATTTTGTTCTGGCACAATGAAACTTTGGTTCAAAGCACGTACTTATTACTTTTGAAGCACAATCATTGGAACGAAAGCTGTGATTTTCTCGTACAGTGTGATAGGCCCAGACACCTTCGGCAGCAGAAACTTCGAGATCTTTCTTGGACGGCACATTACTTTTGAAAAACAAAGAAATAGATTTACTAGAACAAGCAGCCTGGTCTGAAGCTACGTGCCGATGAGATTTTAAATGTTTTTCCACATCACAGGAACCTCCGTGCGCAACACTAAACTCAGTACGACATTTTTCACACACGACATCACTACTGTTCGCTTCACTTTTAAGTTTTATGAACGGATATTTAGCCCGTAAGTCAGCGTTGAAAGAGCACTTTCTTTTTGGCATTATTAAATATATTTGTTTGCAAACTTAAATGCATACGACACAACTTTCTAAAGAGTAAACACAACTCTTTCGAAATAAATAAACACAGTTTAGGTTACTGGTCGGTCGAATGATCTATAAATAATCCTGTGTACTGCTAACTAACGTTGACGACTAACGAGTCCAACCGAATACTTCCGAAGGAGGCTTGAGTCAGAACGAATACTGTAGTTCTGTAGCTGTGGGTACATTGGTGTGGTACGGTGGAGGGGGATTCACGTCATCTAGACTGGACTGATAGGCACTGGGCTGGCGCACTGAGTGTCTAGACGAGTCATAACAACGTTTTTATTAATTTATGTAGTTCACAAAATGGACTACCCTCCAAAGCGGGACAATTGTGCGTCCCATGGAAAATCTTGGGGACAGCGGGACACATTTCCCCAAAGAGGGACTGTCCCGCTCAAAGCGGGACGTCTGGTCACGTTAGGTATAAGTGACATCCAACCTATACCCGGCCAAATTTAGCCTAATAATCAAACATGTACCTCAATTTAAGAAAATATGATGCCAAATGGCTATTTTAAATTAAACATCTTCTGCTGAAAAAGGGGAATAATGTACTCAAAAAATCTCCTTATTATGTGTTTTGATGTATATTTAATTATATTCCCACTTTTTTTTTCAATATATGCTGAATAACTCAAGTCTGGCCCAATGCTGATCTTTTTTTTAACAAACTCCACACTGATTATTCATGATCCCCAATTATTTCCTCTGCATATAGTGTCAAATATTAATAAAATTATCTTGCATGAAAGTTTCCTAGTTAATAATTTTACCTAAGATTCTAGGTTGTTTTTTTCCTTAGCCTGAGCTCCACAAGTAGCCAAGTTAAAAAATAGGTTGTTAATAATAGGCGAGCTAACTACTATTGGGGTCAAATACAGTATTACTAATATAGGATAGAAGCTTGGTTCATAAATCGCATGTGTAAAATCTATTTTTTAAATTTTAATCAAGAGAAACTTAACTTATTTCATTCCTTGAAACTTAATTTTGGTTTGGTATTTAAAATTGAGTCTTTAGTATAGTCCCAGACATCAAACAGCAACCTTTAGTTAGTAGGCTTTTACGTAGGAGATAAAAGCGAACTAAATAACTACGATAAACACACTGATTTGAATACTTATCTTACCACCTCACGTCCTCTTATTTCTCTCCTTGAACTATATTTATTTATTCCCATCAAGGTCATATAATCCTACTCTGAACACTGCTGGCTAGACTAAACAATGGTCAATTTAATGAAATGTTAAATTTCATTCCTTCATACTACTCTCTAAAGTGTCTGGAAAATTGAGAATTCCTCCAGGAAAACAGATAATTGTTGTATTGTTAAAATAGTGGCAACTCTGAAACACTATCAACATTAAGAATATTTCCCAAATTAATAAATCTATTTGTTTTCAAAATATGCTCCACTATGGGACTAGGCATTAAAGTCCTCTAAAACTTTGCTGGTTTAAATTTAGATGTATTCAAAGCTCTAATGAGGCTTCTAATCAGATCCTCGGCTAGTGATTTGGAGCCAAGTATAGCTGTAGTCCCAGTTGATAATATCCCTAAACTTGGGAAGAACTATAACTTATATGATAGGACCATATTTTTTGTGTGTCCTTTTTGTTTTTCTTCCTTGTCTTCTCTCATAAGGCTAATCTTCACTTGTGATTTATTATTAAAGTTTGTTTTCCAGGTTCCTCCCACAGCGACAAGGAGGTGGATCCTAATACTCCGGAAAAAGTCCCTCGTACTCCTTCGGAGAGAAAGCGTAAACGCAAGGCAGATGACAGTGGGGGTGTGGTGGCCCTTGTCCCGGGCGGCAAGGGGCCCCGTACAGCCGACAATAAGAAAATCAACGATTACTTCAACAAGCATGCGGGCACGAGTCCCATCAGGCATGGTGGCTCCAAGAGTCCCTCCCCCCAACAAGGGTATCCTATGGTAAGTTGCACTATATTCAACCTCAAAATATATGGTTGCTTTCAATATGATTGTGTTGGGGTTAGTGAGACCATTTACTTTGAGCATTTCTTATAATCACAATAATTAAAATTTAATGTTGTGATTCAAAGTCAAAGTTACCAGTTTGCTTCACAGTAAAATATGTTAAAAAAAATCCTCTAAAAGTATGTATATAGAGCAAGCTAAACACCTGTAAACTCCATTTTAAAAATGTGAGAAAGCTCTCCTGGGACTTAGCAACCCAATTCTCACTGTTTTTGCTATATGTGGAGCACCAAGAAACATTACATTGTCCAGAACATGTAATCACTCATTGGCAAACAGAAACCAGTACAGACATTATAATTTTAGACATACCAAATTATGAACATGTTTTGTATCTTTGAAAAGATACTTTAATCTTGTATTAAATTATTATGTAAATTAACTCTTAAAGACACAATATAATATTAACTTTTATCATAATTTTCTAATGTTGAGCATAGGAATTTCTTCACTTATAAACCTTGTCTCTGAAAATCAAACCCATCGTGGCACTTAAATAACAAACTCTTTGTTAAATAGCTCATTGGTCTCATAGGGTAGACTTACTGGCATGCTATTTTATTTCATTAGCACTATACACTTCTATTATTGTGCAATTGGATAATTTATTACTGACTTAAATTTATTTGAACTGGTGTGTTATATACTAACTAAACTGTGAGTCCAAGAAGAGTAATGTGGGTGAACGCAGCTCACTCACGGATAGACTGGGCCATCATAAGATATATCGTTAGGCCAGTTTGATTTGGGCTACCATAAAAACTTTACCTTAAAATAAATATATTCATTCAATTCTAAATCTTTTTTTATTAAATTTAAATAAAAACAATTTAGTGATTAAGTTAGAGGTGCCCAGAATACATATTTGTAAACATAAATGATGGCATTAAATGTAAACCTTTTTGTTTAATGGTTCTTGGTATTGTTTATAAACAGACAAACAGACTTAAAATCATTTGTTTGATGATGCAGACAAGTAGTGAGGGGAAGATCATTTTACAAACTTAAATACATCAAAAAGACATCCAGTTGTTATCAAATCAATATAGAAGCATTTTTGCTCGTGCCAGTAGAAATTAGAAACTGATCATAGATAATGTAGCTGAAATAGCTTCAGAGTTAAATTAACTAATAAAAAGATAAATACTTCACCTTACCACCTCAGTTTGCACTGAAACATTGTGTCGGTGGTAGATATTAATATATGCTGAAGGTTGTGTCACACTGTGCTACTTTACTAGCTTAGTGTGACATAAAAATAGCGGCTACTAGCGCTTACCGGGGAGTGAAAAATCAGTAGCTATAGAAGTTGGAAATGATCAACTTTTGGCTCTACTTACTAGCTAGTAGCCGACCTTGAAGGTCACGGGGCTCACTTGCTGCTAGAAAGAAGAGCTCTGGTCACCCAGTGTGACAGTGGAATCGCAGTGCAGGAGTGGATGTTATTTATCACCACGGGGTTACATCAGTGTTTGTGCTGTATTTGTTTTGTGTTCAATTCCAATACACACAACCACGTGATTTGCTGTACTCGCTGTTACTACCGCTGCCTTAACACAATGTGACATAGAAGTAGCTGTAAAAGTAGTAGCCACTAGTGAAGTAGCACAGTGTGACACGGCCATAAGGGCCATCAAATTTTAGTCCCGGGCCACTTGGAATCTGCCAGTCCACCCATGAGTTGCTTATCTAATTCCTGATTCATTTCCTTATTTGTAAAGACACACAACACTAAAAAAAAAAATTAATAAAGAAAATTTGAGAAAATTAGATCAGATTGTCTATTAGTAAATAATAAACTATAGCCTTTTCTATAACTTTCATTACATACTATATGGTGCATTTAAATGTGGGGTTGCCATGTACCTGGAAGAGGAGGGATTCTTTTGTGTTGGGGGAGCAGGGAATCCTAGAAAACAGAGAACTTCACACAAACAAAGATAAACCACTGTAATATTTGTGGATTTGGTACATTAAACTACAAACTTTAAATGTTATGCCTTTGCATAGAAGAAAGAAATAAGCAGGGTGATTTAAATACATGTTATACCACAAACACCAAACCATTCTTGTTTTTCCTCAAGATCAAATCATCCTGTTTTAAACACCAATAGCATTTCTTCGCAAATATCAAGTTAAAAAATTAAACTTTATTCCACTAAACTACTCTATAGGTAGAAATTATTTTGGAAAATACAGGGAATTTTTTTATAATTAAAAAAGTGCCAATTGTCATGTCATGACTCCAAGAAGTGTCACAAACTAGTGTTAACATACTTTATAATACATTTTGCTTAGAGCATGAGTATGCAGCAACTGTTCTGTAGACCATAAATAGGTTATTAAAATATTTTATAAAAAATAGTAAATTGGGGGATAAATTTAATGTACAAAAAAGTCAGAATGTGTGTCAAAAGAACAAAACTTAGCACATAAAAAAAATAGGATGCACACTACAGAAAGAATGGTAAAGGATTAGGACACTTGCTATAATTAATTGCCGACGGCATAAACACAGCCAATATAAATCACAAATAGTCTTGTGCGGGAATGACATTTTTACTTTAAAAAAAATTCTGGCAGGAAATTACTATTTTCTGCAGAAACGGTGGGAGGGGGGAATCGAATTTAAAAGAGTTCTTTGAGCTTACATATATTTTTCAGATTCGTGATTTTTGTCTAAAATTAAAAGCTTCTGCCAATTTATAATCAGAAAGTGATCAAATTTGATAGTTTCAACTAAGTTAAATGTTGTGGTACAGCGTGTCCAGTGACCTGGAATATGGGGTTAAAGTACTGGAATGCCAAGCCTCCATCGTGGTCCGGATTCCACGTTAAACTGTAGGTCCTTCATTTCATCTCACAATCACCCTACCATTTCACATTAGCGTAAGTGCGTATAACCCGAACGGGTAGTAAGACGCGGTGCTAATAATAATAATAATAATAATGATAATAATAAAGTACTGGAATTTGCTTTGTCAGGAAAAATGCATGAAAAAGTCTAGGAATTTGATCAAATATATGGTTTTTTCAGTCATCTGTGTAAATAACATTTTTACATTTATACTCCAGTTATTAACTAACATCAAATCTCTTTTAGTACATGTGTTCATGTTTAGTATACTAATCTCAATTTTAAGACTCAACATGAGATTTTCATTTCACCTTTCCACCCCTTTACTGCGTGTTTTTAGCCATAGTTGAGTAACTAGCCCATGTAAGGTGATCTTTTAATGTCTCAATATGAGCTATGATCTTAACTTAGATCTCATTACTTAACGATCCATTGCATTTGGCTGGCATCCTTTAATAGTGTCACAATTTCAAAATGTGTAACTGTATAAAAATATTATTACATTTAGTTTTTATCTTAATAAAATAATATTTATAATATAGTGGCTGGAGAAGTTGGAAATTGGCTGTGGAAAACATGGAAAAGTCGGGGAATTTTAAAATATAGTTTGACTCAGGGCTATATACTAAGGGCTGTCTCATTACGGCTCTGGAGGGGGTCCTCTTATTCAAGGCGTGACGTCACCGGCATGATGGAGCTTGAATGACACACAAAGAACGCTCGAAAGTTCCAAAACATAACTCACATTTTCTCGTAAACTACTTGAACAATCACAGTCATTTTTTCAGAATTTGTTATAAAAACCTTTTAAGACATGAAGAATTTATTAAAATTCCCATATTCCAATTGGTTTGCTTTTAAAAAATTGTTTTCTAATGAAAGGACTATAATGAAGTTCTTATAGCAGACACATTTTCACTCTGTTGAAATTTTTTTTCCTAATTGAAATAGATGGGTAGTATAAGTGTACTAAATGATGACCATGAACTGAATTTTATTTAGATATAAGACTCATCTCTATATCTTAAATACTTTGCTCAGTTTGATGTGTTTAGTTACGAGTTATTTTATTTGGTTTTAGATAGACTGAATGAGGCTTGTCAGAAACACTGCTCCGTCAATAATATTTAAACTTGTGATATTAATCACTATACAAAGTAGTAAATAGAATTAATTCAAGCCAAACCTTCTTGAAATTTACAAGAACCTCTAATAATATTGTTCATAATATAATAATAGTAATAATAACACAGAAAAATAAGAATATAATATAACAATATAACAACACTTATTAGAATAAAAACAAATCACATGTATTTATTAACAGAATTATATAATACTATAATAGCCCTACCATAAGCTGCCTACATGTACATACATACACAAAACTAATACATAACACTTTATATACTATTTGAGTAGGCCTACATGCTATCAATATATTAGTTACTATACGAATATGTTGAACTCACTGAAAACTTATTAATTTTAAATATACAGTAATTTAAAAAAGGATATATTTACTCTATTGATATTATTCTAATCTTATTTACAAGAGCTTCTAATAATATTGTTCATAATATTATAATAATAATACAGAAAAATAAGTACACAATATAACAATACTTACTAGAACAAAAACCGATCACATGTTTTTATTAAAAAAATAATATAATACTATAATATCCTTTGCATAAGCTGCCCACTTATACAAGCAAAACTAATACATAACACTTTATATACTACTATTGGTATAGTAATAATAATATAAAGAAGAATCAAGTTTCTGGCATAGTTTGACTTCACCTGTGTCCCTCTGTAAAACATCAGTCAAAATAATCCGCATTGATATCTGTATTATCTTTTAAAACAAGTCTTTTGTCGAGAAAGTTATTTCTCAAAAGTTTGATGTAGTGAGTCATGTCAGCAAAAACCCACACTTTTCTATCACAGTCAGCAGGATTGATAAAATATGTGTTTTTTGTGGTTATTTTGAGCTCCTTCCACAGTGTTCCACAGCCTCCTAAATCAGAAACAATGGCACATACTTTGATTCCTGAAGACTCTACAGCGTTAATAATCAGGAAAAGCAATGATTCGTTCATAGTCTTGTCGAAATCAAAATACACTGGCTGTTTCCATTTAGCTGATAGTCCTCTAATTAGCACAGCTTGAACTTTGGAGTGAGGGCCGAGAATTTAGTCTAGTCCAACATCGTAGACAACCCTGCTGTCTATGTGAATTTCATCAAAACATAGCACACACAGTTTATCTGTTGTAGGTAAATCTCCACAGCATTTTGAAACCAGCGCCAGTACATTGTTAAGAATACCAGGAAAACAGGTAAACTTAGCACACCACCTACATAAAGTTGATGAGGAAGGCAAAGGGAATACAAGTTTTTCTCTCAAAAAATCATACACTTTACGAGATAGGGCTCTTATCATAACAGAGCGTGAAATGTCTTCACTTGTCCATCAAATCATTTTACCCTTACAGGCCAATGATTTGAGTTGTGTGGGTGTTAACAGTTTTGCGAAACAGTTAAACGACATTTTTCTTCATATTTACGTTTAATTAAGCATAATCGCCGTTTTAGTGATTTTGTTACACTAACATGCTTACTAATTTGTTTAGAGAGTATTTTAGATTTTCGAGCATATGTTTTAAAAAAAAATTGTTTCTCCTTCTTAAATACGTTCAACTGGATTTTTAAGGCATCTACAGTTTTCCTCAGTGTTATAGTTTCGTCGAGCAATTGTTCATAGTTTACACATTTATCACACTTAACAATTTCATTTATTTCAACGCGTGGTTTTTTCGGGCTTAGATTTTCAATTCTTTCCAAAGCAGCTAAACGAGTACATCTAACAGTAAGCCTTTCTTCTCTAAGGAAAGCCAATTTCAATTCGAAATGAGTAAACATCATGCATTGGAATACTACTGTATTAACACGTGATGATTTGGCAGGTGTCGGGCTGTGTCTGGCCGGTGACGTCACGCCAGTGCTCCCCCCTCCAACTATCGGAACCAAGGCGGCAGCGTTAGCATCAAAGAACTGTGACCGCCCTTACTATATAGTCCTGGTTTGACTGGACACCTTCTCGTAGATGTCAAAAGTACTTTTGAATAGTGTCAGGAAACGGGACAAAAACTCTTATTCAGTTGCAATAATAGGTCTGAACAATAAAGTTAAATTGCATAATCTTGTAAAATTTGTCTATGGAAATAATAAGTTTCACTCACTTTTATTACTTTATTTTTGGATAAGTTTCATTCATTTTTTATTTTTAAATTGTAACTTTGCAAATAAAAACAATAATATTTTGTCTAACAAGTGCTGAGCAAGGTTTTAATATAATGTTAATTAAAATCCCTAGGCCTACTCTTCTATTAGAAATGTGTATTTTCAATCTAGCATTTTTGGTATGGATATAAATAAATTCTAAAAATAGATTTTAAAATTTGACTAAGAAAAGTTTTAAAATAATTAGCTTATGGCATGAATTTTAATAACTACTTACACAGTAAAACATCAAGATATTCAAAATAATCTTACATATGAAATAAAAGCCAGCCACAATCTTGTTTATAAAAATACAAAACATTTTTCAAATGAGCCAGTGTGCCTGGCCACCTTTTACATTTTAGTTCCTAAAGCTCTAACAAAAAGTGCTGTTAGACTAAAAATATTAGTTATCCAACTATTATTATCTATGACCAAAGCCAAATGGATGTTATGAAAATAATAAGATTAAATAAACAAAATAAAGGTGGTTTTATTCAAATTAGTGTGCAGGCAGGTAATTTGATATTTAAGAGCTGCTTTATCATTTTTTGCTCTGAAAATATGTTTTCTTCCCTTAAATCTATTCAGGGATGAATATTTCCCTCAATTCTATATAATGGTTTTATGTTACTTAATGATGCTGTTTGTGTTGTAAGTTCAACATAAAATAAATATGACTAAAGTCTTGGGTAGCCATCTATTTAACGGAACATAAGGTTTTATTTAAATTTAATAAACTAATAATATTTTTAATTAAAATTAAATACTATGTGACATTGATAGCCAGTATTAGGCCCTACTAATAATACATTTTCCAGAAAAAATCCAATAAATATTTTTTCATTCTTGAGTTTCGATAACAACCAATTTTTCCTCAAAGTTCGGGGTCCTGTGAGACCTAAATTACAAATTGTATGACGTAAACACTATGTGACAAGTTTGCCGACAAATACACGAAAACTGCTAGTGATAACTGAAATCCCACCTTACAGTAGAATTTCTAAATGTGAAAGCACTTTAAGAGCAAATGATGCCAAAAAATTACAAATTTATTTATTTTGTCAAAATGGACATATTTGGAATTTTTGAAAATTCTTCCCGGACACAGAACAGAGGGTTGAAATGTAGGACATGTCTGGGAAAAGGGGGTTGTCTGTTCACCCTGATTGATTATATGGCTTTGACACTTAAAGATAATTAAATGTTAATAAAACACGGGTTAAATTCAAAATATTTAAGAATTGTTAAAAATGTGATTATTAACTGATTGACCATTACAGTCTAGACCATTACAGACTACCAAGTAATATACTAAACATAAACTACACCCTTAGATATTGTCTCTTTGAATATATTTTTCTTATGTTCAGTATAGAAAGGAGACCTTTTTTGCATATTTATATTAGAGAAATATTAAGGTTTTATTATAACTACATCCTTGCCTAAGACTTATATAAAACATAAAAAGAATAATAAAATATAGGTGACAGAAATTAAATTTAAAATGAAATTTTATATCTAATCAACCAGTCAAAGATTCCTTGATACACTTTATGATAAACATTCCTCTCACAATAGCATAACAATAAATTGTGGTAACCCTAAAAAAATCTTCTCACAAACTTGCAAATTTCAATGAACCCCAAAGTGTTGCTAAAACTTTCTTCTAACTAATTCTTTTGATTAATATTTTAAATATATAAGCTGAAAAACAATCAAACTTTTCTTTCAGCTTTATTTGTAAAGATTATTAAAGAGGACAAGGTATAATGGGGCTAGGTTAGATGAGAGGGGATGAGGAGGGTTTTATTAAGAGTTTTTTCACTACTGAATTGATATTGATCTCTTTGATTAGGGTTTTCGCACTCCTAGTATCCCAGCTGGTTACAAGCATTTAATGAGACAGTACCAAACTTAATAGCTTTGTTTTAAACAATGAGCTGAGAATTGGGCACCAATTTTAAAACATGGCCCTTATATTAGATTTTAACTTGACATGAATAATTATATAGATCAAAATTATGAGAAGCAATAATTACTGGTTAAAAAAATATTACGATAAAGCTTTTATTAATGATATGTAAAACTAGAAAATAAGATTTTCATACCATTGCAATTAATATTGCCTTTACCCCTTGTTCTTTTCATATTATTTTGTGAAATGTTATAAGGCTGTGTATTTATGGTTTTTTTAAGAAAGGTATTTAAGCATTTAATTATGGATATAAAAAGGGGGTCCAACATTTATTTGTCACTGTAGCTTAGTTCTTTGTTTTTATATCCCTGCCCTTATATCTCACACCATCTTGCAAGAAGTGATTTCTTGAGGTTTGGGTTTGACCATTTCATTTTGGTGGCCATTTTTGGTCCAAGTTGAATCTATACTCATATAATGAATATTTGAGTGTCAAACAGGGACATTTGTTTTTAAATTATATTATTGAATTTAAGTAGTAGAGAGATCTTTTGTGGTTATCAGAAATAATTATTTGAATGAATACTGATTTGACTACATTGTTTCTTTCAAGTCACAGAGTTAAATTGTTTTGCTCAAAATGGACATACCCACATTTTGGGTAAACCAACATAAATAGAAAGCACTTTTACTTGATCATATCAAGAGAAAGTATTGTGATCATGGGGAAAAAAATATATATATATCTTGAAATTATGACAAATGTTCATGTTTTATGTGAACACGAACCCAAAAAAGTGGATTTTACCATTTTCTCCGTCTTGTCTCTGGCCACGGATATTAAACGATTTGATAGATTATGTTCAAACATGATATTTAGTTTTTTATAGCTATACCACAAAACTTGTCTTTCAAGCCCTAGCCCTTCAATTAGGGGTTGTTTACTGATGAGTAATTTTTTTTTAATCCCAAATTTTTCAAAAAATGGCTCTGACGATTTTGTTTAAAATGTGGGTACAAGGTCTGATTGGCATGGAAAATAGCACCATATAATTGATTTTTGGGCAATAATTTGTTAAGTGGCAGTTTGCTGAGTGCTGATTTTTCAAAATCTTGGGTTATTTTACAAATTGTTATTATCTTGGCAATGTTAGACGTGACATTTAACACTCTTTGTTTTTGGAATAGACTGATGACTGATTTTTCAAAAACCGGAAATATCTTTACATTAGCACTAACAATTTGGTTCCAAATGGGTATCTTGTGTTTGACATGGCATATAATCCTGTATATGTTGTTTTGGGTAAAAATTAGATAAATAAAATTCAAATTATTCAGAAAATGGGTCAAACGATTTTGCTTGTAATCTATATTTTAAGGGTGTGTTTGAAATGACATAACAAATAAAGCTGTACACGGAGACGATTTTACATATCATTAGTAATGTATCTTCATTCATACAAAATAAATTAATTTACGGGTAGAGTACTTATATCAAATTATAGAAAATTTAAATGTTCTCGAAATTGATCTTGATGATTGAATTGGAAATCTATGAATAGTATTTCATGATATGTAAGAATACATTTTTAATTTTAAAAATGACAAATAATTTAATGTAGTGTACAAATTATTTACTGTATTAATTAAACAATGTATATCTAGATTTATATATAAAGCGTGATTATTGTGATTAAAAGTATGTTTGTTTTTATATGTAAAACATATTTAAGGGTAGTTTACTAAACACCGGTGACCTGGTGGTCTAGGGGTAAGGTGTCGGACTTTTGTGCTGGGGGTCCAGGGTTCAATCCTCGGTCCCGGCACAGATTTATTTGATTACCAAACCCTTCATTCACCTCTGACAAGACATCTTGTGAATGTGGGGAATGCCAGGCCTCCCCCTTGGTTCGGATTCCACGTTAAACTGTAGGTCCTCCATTTCATCTCACAATCACCCTACCATTACACATTAGCGTAAGTGCGTATAACCCAAACAGGTAGTAAGATAATAGCTATTAAGTTAATAATAATAATACTAAACACTAATTTTTGAAAATTTTCCTCTAAGCTATAAATGAAGAGTTTGCGCGATTGTGACATACCATTTATTTTATCTTGTACAGTTTGTAGTTGAATTTCAAGACTCAAAAATGCAACTTCTTTCTTATGAGGATTGACTTGACATATTTTTGTTGAAACAAAGCTCCGGATTTTGCCCATAAAACCGGTCCACACACATGAACAAATCTTCTCTCATGTATTTTAATACATGTTAAGTGTATCCCTTCAAACTTAACTATACTTTTGATCTACTTTGGTGGCTGCATGGTCTAAGACGTCACTTTCCTGTTAGACCAGGCTACCAATGACAGGGAGATCAGAATTCAAATCCTGGTCGAGTGTACTCAGGGGAGTTTTTTTCCAAAATTGTTTTTCACTCTCCCTTTGATTCAAATGTGGGTACAACAAAATGTTCATCCCCATCTCATTAACCTAGCATAATTATTACACACGCATATAACCTGAATAGGTAGTAAGACACATTGCTAAATAAAATAAAAATATCCTATACTGTTAAAATTGTTAATATCCTCTAATTTATCTTCAAACAGAAGACATTAATTCTTTTGAGTTTTACAAGGGCCAGGTTGATTTCTTTGTTCTATGCCACATAATTTTTTTATCATTCTGGAAATATTTCTAGCATTGTGCTTAGAAATAATTAGGCCTATAATATAGTAAAAGTTTACATGAGACTAAGTTAAAAAATAATTCTGTTTCAGAATTTTTACTTTGTAAGGCTCCAAGCTTTTTTCCAACTAGGCATAGTTTGAGTGATATTCTTTTAAGTAGTGTACACTCAGAAGATTGCTGCCCTTTTTGGTGAAACTGCAACTTGACCTAATTACAAATGACAAATGTTTATTACATTTCAGTTCCCCCCATCTCCCCAGCAGACGTTGCTTCCATCTCCGGTGACACCTGTGACAAGCGTTCCCCCCGAGTTCTCGAGTCTCATGCACCTCCCTCGCCCCCTGCCCGTCATGGCCAGCAAACTAGTTCAGGTATTACTTCTTCAATTTTATACAACACATGATTTCAACATATCTTAAAACTTTAGACAGTTTTAATCTAATGCTTTGTTTTACAGACTGAATTAACGTGTCAAAGGATACAAGAATTTGAGACGCAAGCATCCTCGGACCTCGAACTTAGGAATAACAAAATAGATGAGTTAAATAGGGTGAGTGTGAAAATTGATTTTATGAGATTAAGTTCTAAACAATTGTTCGTTTTTGTTCCAACTTGACTCGAAACATTTTGAGTTTATTTTAGTTTGTATGAATTGAATAATAATTTTAGTTAATAAAGTCCTCTTTTCTTTTGTGTATTAAGACAACATACCTCTTTAAACTATATTTTCAAAGTGTTGAGTATGGCCTTGTTGACTGGAAACAATTAAATCAAGGATGCAAGACTCTTGATATCCAGATGCCATTTTTCCTGGCCAAAACCTTACAACTATTATATACAGGGTGTATCAAGTTATGTGGTAAGTAACTGGGGTGTGGGTAGTAGAGCTCAAAACAACACACATACTCTGTATGAATATATGTCCTATGGTTCCTGAGATAAGACCTTCCAAGCTTCAGCTGGAATTGTCAATAGCCCCTACTTGATACACCCCTGTTAGTTTAGCAGCATAACTGCCTGTGTATCAGCAGTGATATATCACTTACAAGAGTGCAACAGGGGTGAATCAAGTAGGATTATTAACAATTCTAGCAAAATTTTGGGAACCAGCGAACATAGGACATATATGTGCAAATGCACTTCTTGTGTTGTTTGGGAGTATACCCTAGTTACTTCCCACATAAATCAATACACTCCCGTATAGTCAAATGCTTAGTTCAACACTATAACTGAGTGGCCACTGATCGAGTAAAAGGTCTTGAATTGTTTTTGTCTTGTGAAAGGAATTAAAAACCATAAAGAGTCTTCATTCAAAGGTATAAACATGCTAAGCTACAATACGTTTTTTAAACTCGATTTAGTATTCAATTTCCAAAAACTTGCTTCATTGGCTGCATGGTCTGATGCGTCACTCTTGTGTTAGACTAGGCTGCCAATGACGGAGATCATGGTTCGAATGCCATTTGAGGTTACTTGGGAGGGGGGTTCCCAAAATGCTTTTTCACTCTACCTTCACACACATGTGGTTAACTAGACCAGATATTTGGTCTAATCAGTAGGCCCCCTACATAAGTGTACAACCTGAACAGGGAGTAAGGTAAGACACTAAAAAATATCTAGAAAAAATGGCACACCTTGACATTTATAGCATTGACATGGATGACCAAATATCTGGTCTAGTTAATTAAATAGTGGTTATCGTGCAAACATATTGTCATATTCAGGTAGGAAGACAATATTCTGACAACTACAACATTTATTAAAACAATATTAATATATTAATATGTTAATTCATGTGATCTGAAGCTGTCACGTTTGATAGATCCTATCAATACCTATAAAATAATACTAATAATGTACTTTAGTAAAGTAATGTCAATGTTGACCATAAAAGTTTATTTCTAATATTTTACTTAAATATGGCCTCAGCTCAAACTCCAAATAGCTAATCTAAGTATCTAATTTTGACAAATTTGCAAGCGAAGAACCACTTCAATTAGTTTTTACAGGCATTTAATTTGCAAAGACTTTTCAGGAATAGACCAACTTTGTTTTTGACATTTCTTGTGCTATGAAGGAGAGAGAATATGCCATTACCAGATAGTAGCCCAAGCAGCATGTCTCCCGCAGCGTCTAAGTTTGTAAACACAAGTTGACAAGTTGTCTAAACCAAGATGCTCGGCTCTTATTAGCTAATAATCATGTTCTTTAGTTGATAGAAGAAATGGTTATAAAGAATTAAGGCAAATAACAAATGATGAAAATGAAACCCAAAATCAACCAAGCGAATCTCATTTGAAGCCTCATAATAATAACAACAATAATTCAGCTTTTAGAACGGTCTTTTGAAAAGTAGACAAGACCAACCATGTCTTTACCTGTAAGCAGGGATAGATTCAGAATTATTTCTGGGGGGGAGGAGGGGGGAGAAGCTCTCCACTGTGCGTGTTGTGGCAGGCAATGTACACAAGAGTTGAAACAGAACTCGTTAGGGTAGAAGCTATTTTATAGCCTACTGAAGGAATCTTAGGAAACTCTTCTGAAGAGTTTGATTTCAACATCCGCTTCTAGGTTTGTAGCTATTATTTTAGAGCTGAGAAACAAGGCATATTATCCCTGTACAGTTCAGCTCCTTGCTCCAGTCCAGAAAAAGAAAGGTACACTTCAATAAGATAATATTCTTCAAATGACTCATTTGACTGTGATTGAGCCGCCCCCTCTCCATTCAGATCATTGTTCTCATGTTCTCTGCCTGTAACTTCCAAGCCAAGGTTGGTTAGTTCCAAAACCAGCCAAAACCACCACACTGACGAGGAACTTTAATGACAGTATAGAGTGAAGGAATGAAAATGCATTACTTCCTCTACCTTCAGGTGAATGAATGATAGTTTCCAAAACTATAGGCAGGCAAGTGAGTGTTAAAAAAAAGTCAAAACAACTTCATGCCTTTCAACCCATCTTGTTTCACACACCTTTTTAAGGGCATGTTTTCCTTTTTTGATCCAATCTTTCATTTACACACACACACACACACACTACTACTACTACTACTACTACTACTGATACTACTACTACTACTACTACTGATACTACTGATACTACTACTGATACTACTACTGATACTACTACTGATACTACTACTACTGATACTACTACTACTACTACTACTACTACTACTACTACTACTACTACTACTACTACTACTACTACTACTACTACTACTACTACTACTACTACTACTACTACTACTACTACTACTACTACTACTACTACTACTACTACTACTACTACTACTACTACTACTACTACTACTACTACTACTACTACTACTACTACTACTACTACTACTACTACTACTACTACTACTACTACTACTACTACTACTACTACTACTACTACTACTACTACTACTACTACTACTACTACTACTACTACTACTACTACTACTACTACTACTACTACTACTACTACTACTACTACTACTACTACTACTACTACTACTACTACTACTACTACTACTACTACTACTACTACTACTACTACTACTACTACTACTACTACTACTACTACTACTACTACTACTACTACTACTACTACTACTACTACTACTACTACTACTACTACTACTACTACTACTACTACTACTACTACTACTACTACTACTACTACTACTACTACTACTACTACTACTACTACTACTACTACTACTACTACTACTACTACTACTACTACTACTACTACTACTACTACTACTACTACTACTACTACTACTACTACTACTACTACTACTACTACTACTACTACTACTACTACTACTACTACTACTACTACTACTACTACTACTACTACTACTACTACTACTACTACTACTACTACTACTACTACTACTACTACTACTACTACTACTACTNGGCACCAGTGGGTCAAAAAAAACATAATATTCGGTTGTCATCCAAGCGAAATCTCCAAGAATTTTACTTGCCAAACCCCACATACAGATTACATTCCTGCCCCCATCTCACCCTCAACATTTCTTTCAACTACAGATTCATACTGTAGTTATTTCACAAAGTATCAGATAAATCAGTGCAGGGGATAGCTGATAGGTTGTGTTGTGTATGAATGGCCTTCAGAAATGCAGTTATAAATTTAAATTTATTTTTAAATAAGGTTTATTCATTGTTACATTATTTTCATGTCATTTAAATATTTTACTACATATTTTATAGGTTAATATGATACTATATAAAAATCCAGGCTCTAGTATTAATAAACTATGTTCAAGAAATTAAATTTGGTGGTGTCATTTGTAATAATTTGTTCAATCTCATAACAGACAGAGCCTTTTAAAATAACTATTAATTTTTTCCCAGGAAAACTGAGAACTATGCTTCTGTGTTTTTTTATTTGTTTTTTTTCCAGAGTTCAAGAAGCCACCTTGTATTATCATTATGAGACCAACTAAACAAACTATAAGCAATAACATAATTTTAGACATAACATATTTATTTTAGCAGGTACTTACTTATACATGCCATGATTTTATTGCTCAATCAGGGCCCATCACCAATTTTAATTGGTTTCCATTTAAATCATAAATTGAAAATATAGATCGAATGAAACTCAACAAAGACTAAGCAAATATCCTATCTATGAATAAATCGTTAAGGAATATGTTTGATTAAATAGCAATGAAGTTGATGAAATTATCTTTAGTTTGATCTTTACATTCGATCCTTTGTTGTAATTTCTTAAATAAACTAGTTAGCATTATAAATGGGTTGCTTTTTATGTTTTATCATTGTCTATCAGAACATATAACTTTTTGAAGGAAGTTTGTATATTCTCAGTGATAAAGAGCCCAAGTGTGTGTTTTTAAGCTCTTCATATGAATGTAATTGCATGCAAGCGAGTTAAAAATCATTCCTTAATAATTGATGCCTTGACCTTTATTGCTGATGACTATATGTCTGTAGATATGAGTACATTTTTCCAGCCTGTCAACAATGCTTGTATTTCAGGGTGGCCATAATCAGGAAAACAGGAATTTATGCTTTAAATTTGAGCCCTTTTAAAAATGTAAAAATATTAGTAGCCTTCATTCACAAATAGAGGGAAATCGTAATGCACAAATATCTTAATTACATGGATATTCCGAAACTCAATTGTGTGTCAAATTTCCATAAAATTCACATTACTTGACATTAGCATGCATGTTGATTGTGGTAGTATGCACACTTAGTCAGGTTCTAATATGAAGACACTTTTTGACAGCGACAAAAATTACTTTACCACTCTTCATTTGTGTAAATATAAATGTTTGGTGTTTGGTCTTAACTTCCCCAAACCATTGTATACATATTTGTGTTTGAAATGTGAGCTCGCATCACAAGTGGAATAATATATTTCTGATCCAGACCTAAAATGTTTCATAATAACATAGCCTATTTCCGGGGATGAACACAGATAATTGTTTTTGAAATGCGGAGGGTGGTTGCTGTTAGATAAATTCTCCAAACAAGAGATGGTAAGGAAAATTTTTAATCCCTTTTGAAGTAATAAGCTTTTTTAAATAAAGTAAAAATCCTTATTAATAAAAATACTTACTTAAGCATTAACATTTGGTGGTATTTTCAGAACACCTTTTACATTTTCATTTGGAATCATTTGTTCAAAGTCTCTGAATCGGACATAAAGCTTTCTTTTTTTTTAACTGAGAAAACTTGTTACTTTGCTGGAATATATTATCCTGTTGTTTGAGTGGACGCTCTGGATTTTCAATTTTCTCTTGTGATATTAGAACACTTGGAAACTAAATTCCTGAGCAACCAGTTACTAGATCAAGAGGAAATAGATGCATACCAATTGATAGAGTAATACTAAATACTTTAAGATCACTATTTGTATATTTATTGCCTTATACCCAGCAACTCTGTTTATATTATTTGAAATTTAGGCCCTCCTGAACACCCTCTCCCCCACCTCATTTTTACTACCTCTTTTGGCTAACTTCTACACTTAACTTTTAGAATAAGAAGAAATTTCAGGCTTAATTTTTTTTTTTGTGTGAAACCTTTTCAATTGGTTTAAAATATTAGTATTGGTGAAGTTTTGTGAAGTTTTAAATAAGTCCACAAGTTCTCCTAGTTGTTCAGTCACACAAAGCTACCAGACTTCAATTATACTCAATTAATGCCTTATTTGAGCACAGAAGTCAGGCTTTATTTAGGTTAACTTTAAAATACAAAGATCATACACACTAAACTGTCTTAGATATTTGGATAAAGAAAACTAATTATTTTTTCTTGCTAAGAATCATATGGCTTACGAGTGTATAATGATACTCAAGCCAAGAAATAGGTCTACATGGCTTTACAACATCTGCAAAGAGATAAACTTGAATTGAAACAAGCTATTCTCATTAATTAACTCTATATAGATAAATAGTTATGATTTTAAATGTCAATTTTAATTTACTGTAAACCTTACACACATATTTTGTCAAAATGGCTTACATTCTTAATTAAAACTATTGAAATATAAAGAGTTGTTTGTGGCGAACATTGAACTTGATAGTTATGCTTTATACTATTTACTAAAGGCTATCAATGGTGCCACAGTCACTTTCATGTAACGTTTCACTCTACTTGTGAAGGGTTACAGTTTCATTGCTTATGTTATCCAGACAACAGAAGAGTTGAGGCACCAGTTGACAGCCCAGCAGAAAGTGATTGACCAACACAAACTGCACATCAACAAGTGTATTGATGTTGTCAAAAAACTTCTAAAAGAAAAGTCCAATATAGAAAAGAAGGAGGCGCGACAGAAGTGTATGCAGAACAGGCTACGACTAGGCCAGTTTGTTACACAAAGGGTGGGAGCTACTTTCCAGGAGAATTGGACTGACGGATACGCGTTCCAGGAGCTAGCGAGGTTTGTATATACTGTGTAGGGTTATTGTTTTGTGATATGATGTATTTTCTATTATTTATTTTATTTTTGACCAAATTCATATGTTCAGAGATCTAGAATATGATGTCTAACAGTATTATTAGATAAATGAATTGTTTCAAGTTTCTTTTTTGATTGCTCATCAAACACATAAGCTACCATTTCAATCGCACAAGGCTTAATTAGGGTTTCAGTGATTGTATGGGCTTCTCCTGCAAGCACAATACGGTAACTCACTTAGTAGGAGGCTGAAGCACTTTCATTTTCAGTTTTTAAACTTTTTACTTTAAGAAGTTGGCAGTTTGTCAATGCCCCAAGCTTACGATTGGAAAAACTGAGATTTTTGTCCTTATATTCAGCGTGATTGGTATCACAATGTCTACGAAGTTTGGCAGGTAACAGAACTGTTTGATAACACTTTGTTGCACAAGACGCATAGTGCATCAGTAGTGATTTTACCAGAGGTATATGTAAAACCCAGAAACAAATAAGAATCATTTGTATTTCTGTTTTTTACTACTTTCAACAATTCTAGAGCTGTCATTTCTAGTTGGAGACATAAAACGTTGAGATTCACTTATATCATTTACACTGATACTTGCTGAAGTAGTACTTGATTTCTTAGTTAAACTATCTTTTTTTAGCCACTGATCTGTGATAAGTATTAAAAATAATAGTATCAATGTTACTGAATGTTATTTCACTCACTTTATTGTATCTACGACTAAACATACAGGGAGAGGAGCTCTCATCAACAATTATTAAGAATTTGTATCCACATTATCACGAAGACATACAAACAAATTGACTAACCCTAATTAATATATAAATAACACAAGCATGCGGTATCCAACAAATACGGCGAGTACACAGTTGAGCACGAGTGAGAAAGAGCATGTCACTTAGCTGCGTTCTGTATTTATAGACGTTTGAAATCACACTTAAATTAGTGGAATAACTGCCAGTCCTGGTAGCAGGTCCAGGAGAGGGTTGCTAGTTCTGAGAAATACAGCTATGCGAAAGCAAATAGGGGGAAATGAGGGAGGGAAATAACAATTTCACTTAAACTACGATTCAACAAAAAAAAAAGCTTAACATATAAACTGAGGTGGCTCATTTGGACAGTAAATATATATTCATCATCCTCTTAGCTAGATATTCTAAATAATATGAACTAAACTTAAAGTCATTTAAAAAAGTTTTGTTATTATTTCTAACAAAATATTGCTTTTTTATGATAAGAAAAATCAAAGTATTCATTATAGAAATTAATCTGCGGATCCCCTGGACATTGTTCTCGGAGCACAGTTTGGGAACCACTACTCTAGTGTTGCGTACAGAGGCAACTCAAACTGTAACCCCCTTGCCGAGGAAGACTTCTTTAATTTCCCTGAGCAGCCACTTCAATGAAGGTCACAATCTATCCAATTCTGCTTTCACACCTACAAAGTTAGTTCTACAGTCTGAGTACATTGCTAAACATTCTCCTCTTCTGCAGATAAATTGCTTCAGAACACTAAGAAAATTTTCTGTGGACAGGTTCGATGCCAGTTCTAAATGTAGGGCTTTGGTGACACGACATACAAACAAACACATGTATGCCTGCCTTCTGTGATTTAACACTTCGATGTCGGCTTAGATTAATATTAAAGGGACCCACATGGGTGAAAGATTTGGATGCCTGGACTCGTGGAGTAGGTCAGCCATGACTAGAAAGGTGGATTTAGGATTTAACTTGAAACAATGATTATACTGTTGCACTCGTTGGCAAATCACACATTGAACAGCCAGAATCCAATATTTCTGCATCAGCAATGAAAATACAAGATGTGCCCCAGTATGAAGATTGTCCTTGCGACACTGATTTATTACTAAATCAACCAAATGATCCTTTTTCATTAGAAGTACAGGATGTTTTTGGTCAAATATTATGGTCTTGTTGTGCAGTTGTCCTACTCAGATTACACCCTCTTCAATGAAAGAACTGAGCTTTCTTATGCCAAGTAAACGGGTGTGACCCACTTCTAAAGCTTTGCACTCTTTGTTAAAGTGCTTCTGTTGAACTGCTTGTAATAGGGCCTGAAGAGCCTGATGCAATTCTCATCAAGTTAATGGCTCCTCCTTTAGTGCAGCCTTCAAGCAGGTCCTTTCCACTATATATAATGCTCAACAAGTTTTGAAGGGCTCAGTCCCCATGAGGCACAATCTGATGAATTATTTAGTCCAGGGATATGGAACCAATGTTCAGAAGACAAGTATTCTTTAATTTTAAGACACGTGATTGCCAACAAAATTTTTCCATAGATGTGGTGATGAGTTTATCCAGGGAAGTGCTGCAGTCGAATCTGACCATGCGCAGATATTTGTAATTGTGATCTTCTGCATGAGGCAAAGTTTCACCATATAAAATAATTTTGCAAGAAGCAACCAACACAGCACTTAGTTCAATTCTAGGTATGGAAACTGTTTTCAAGGGGGCAACCTTCAATTTCGCTCATAACAATAATACTACTATTTATTGTGACAAATTGACTACTCTGAGGTAGATTACAGCTTCATAAACCTTTTCAGAGCCATTTGAAAATCATTGTAGTGTATATTCGAGGCAGTCACTAGAGGACAAATATTGAGGTATTTTGATTGATGAAAGATGGATGAGCTATTTTTGATAAGTAATACATATTTGGCACAAAATGGTGGACGGGATGTCATCCCAACGAGTCTTAAGATCCCAAAGGGTTTGAATCAACATTTTTGCAAACTGTGTGGTGGACGATACTAAGCTTAAAAGATCAAAAATTAGAGACATTATTTTCGTGCAGTCACATTTACACTGAAAGGGAATACACCCAAGATAGGTATCTACTGCATTTCTAAGATTTTTAGGCCGATGCTAAAAGAGGTATCACCATCAAATTATTTCACTTGATTAAGTTGATTTTCAATAGGAATGGAATAGAAGAGTTCTGAAATGTTACTTGACCACTTGTTCGCTTCAAATCCACCCCTTATGAAAAACTCACTAATGGATGGTTTGGCAGTAGGTGCTCCAGTAACCACATCATCCACATATATATCATTCTCTGCAACGCCAGGGGGAACCTATCTTGTTCATTATTTAAGGCTAGTCGCTTAACAATTTGAAGAGCTAAGTATGGGGATGACCTCAGTCCAAAGGCTACTGTGTCAAGTTTATAGATCTTCAGAGGTTCTGTGTTGGAAAAACACCAGAGAATTTTATAAAAGATCAATAGTCAGGGTAAACCCATATTTTTCTATACATTTGTTGTATATCAGCAGTGAGGGCAATATAATGCAAACTTAAGTTTAGAAGTATCTCACAAATATCCAACTGAAGTTTAGTTCCAGTAAGGAGAGCATCAGTCAAAGAAAGTCCTGAGGTGGACTTGGCAGTAGCATCAAAAACCACTCTCAATTTGGTTGTTGTACTCTCAGGTTTCAGGACACAGTGATATGGAATATAATATGAGAACGACTTGGAATCAATGATAGGGGACAAGGACATGTGTTTTTGATCTGTATAATCTGCCATGAAAGCGTGGTATTCCTTACGCATTTCAGGGTTGCATTCCAACCTTCTCAGGTGTATAATATATATTTTCTGCTTTGAACTTGGTTTCTACCAAGTCGCATAGGCTGTGAGGGAGTGGCAGTGCAACTGAAAATCGACCAGAACTTTCTCTTTTAACATTTTGACGAAATATGTCTTCACAGCGAGTCTCTTTTAGACTCTAAAGAGGTTTTTCTGTTGGAACCTCCTCCAATGACCCAAACTGTTGAAGGACATTATC
Source organism: Timema poppense (assembly GCA_902141375.1). Classification (NCBI taxonomy): domain Eukaryota; kingdom Metazoa; phylum Arthropoda; class Insecta; order Phasmatodea; family Timematidae; genus Timema; species Timema poppense. The sequence goes on from CABFOV010001922.1 coordinate 84,705, forward strand.
TAATTGTTGATCCAGCGAGGCACAAGAGGTTTTGAGTGCTTTGGCCTGAGTGAGAGACATCTTGCCCTTAAGTAGCCATCCAAAACATGAGTTCAGGGCCACAGGTGTGTCTGGCTGGCTAAATATTCTCCTCCCACCAACTATCTAGGTATAGAATTCCGCCCCCGCTAGAAAATACACTTCACCTGGTTAATAAAAGTGCTCATCTGCAAGAGTCTGGCCCTCCAATTGGTGCCATGTTTTCGGTAGTACTTGAACTGCTGGAAGTTGATCTGTGTTTTTGTCAACTATTAAAGCAGAGATTTTAAATCTAAGCTTGTTTCTGATTATGGGTTGAAGTCTGAATGAAGAAGTGCCATGAACTGGGAGTGTTGATTCCCCAATTCCTTTAATTGAGCCTTTCAACCAATGACGAAATAAACCTAGCCTTTTTAAAGCAAGACTCAGTGATGAAGTTTGCCTGGCTATCATAGTCTACCAAGAACCTAACCTCTTGCAAGTTACCTGATGAATCCGTTATATGTAGCATTGCTGTAGATAGCAAAACCATAGATTTTAGGGATGTAGAAGCTGCTGACAATACTGTGGAATCTGTGTACGCTGTATGCCTAGAAGCTGCTTTTTCAACATTAGGTGGTGGAGGTGGAGCATCAACTTTGGTCCTAGCCTTCGCTGTACTGTTTTCTAAATGGAGAAATGAGTGGTGTTTGGAGTTAAAATGGTGACATGCTAGCACTGAACCACAAGATGCCACCTTATGCGAGCCACTTAAACAATTCACACAGTTGCTTATGTTATTCAAATTCAAATCTTTCGACAGGAGTTAGTTTTAAGAATGGTTCACACCTATACAAGGTATGGGGCTGAGAAACTTGCCTTGGCCCATACCTACACCTGAAGGGGTTAGTGCCTTTTCAATCTGGCATTGTTTTTCCAGAAATTGTAGAAACTCTGTCATCGTGGGAAAGGCACAGTCTTGTGAGGTTATTTCCCTTGTCGTCTATAAACAGGCACAAAGAAAGGTAAACACGAACCACACTCTAGCTCCTGAACTAAATAGAGGGTCATGTTGTTTTTAATGTTCAACAATTAAGGGGAGGTGGGATGTATACCGTGGCCTCAGGAAAGGAAATGAAAGATGAAACATGTGACATAGCCTGTATGGATAAATTTTTCTTGGGAATTAAGGAAAAGTTATTTTAAATAGTCAACAATACTGTATTTATATATTTCTCTGTAATAATATGCATGATGGAAGTGGGTAGGCATGTTATAATATTTTTTTGTAAACCTGGCATATCAATATCAAAAGAAACAAAATATGCATGTATGGAAAATCTACAACCTTTTGATTACTACTTTGATTGGGCTTTTCTAAACATAGTGAGATTGTGCGGTAATGATTGATTTTCTTCAAGAGGCAGTGATAACAGCTTTGCCCAGTTGCAGCATTGTGAAGTGTTAACTGTGACCCACCTAGGTGGCATAGTTAGCCAACATGCTAGTTTTGTGTTGAGCTAGATTGCTGAGGACGGGGAGATTGAGGTTCGAATCTCAGTCGGATAAACTGGGGGTGGTTTTTTCTAAAGGGCTTTTCCATTCTCCCTCTGCACAAATGTGGGTTCATTTCCTCTAACTTTGACCTTTCCAATTTCTAAACCTTTAGTGTAATTAGTACTTAAGCGTATAATCCGAACGGGTAGTAAGACCCTGTGCTAAATAAATAAATTTTAACTGTATTCTTACTTTTAATGTAAAAGCCATATTGTGATTGTCTCTTCTATATGTTTTCAACCACCCTTCCTATACCTTCTTCCAAATATAAAAACAATATTTATATAAGAGTTAACTTTCCACATTGATATGATTCTTTTTCTTCAATTCTGGTATGATTTTTTTTTTTTCTCTTCAATTCTGATATGGTACAAGTTAATTCTTTGGTTTCTCTTGAAAATAAAACTTATATCTAAATGATTTGATTTTTTAAATTTGAATTCACATTAACTGGTAAATTAATTGTCTAAGGTTTTACTAGGCCAAACTACTTGTGGATATCAAAAAGTACCTATAAATGAAATACCTGATGCATATTAAATACTCAGCCTTTTTATGTTACAAATCAAGGTTGTGTAAAAAGTAAAGTTAAAAAAAAAGTTAATGTCATTTTGAGTTTTATATAGTCTGGAATTTTCAGATCATGTTTTTGTGATAAGTTTGTAAAATGTGAAGAAATATTAATTCTTAAGGTTTACACAAGTAGGACTGCCAGTAAACATTCATTTTGATTGGGTCTAAATTTTCTTGTTTGTAAGTAGAAAGTAAATAGGAACCTTATGACATTGGAAGGCTACACACTTCACATACAGTAAATTTTGCCAAAATAATAGTCATAATTTACCTAAACATAAATTAAATATCCTTTCAGTAACCCATAAACGAGGGAACAGTGTTTTAGTTACCTTTCTTGCCCCGTTTATTCAACTAGGAAAAATCTTATTTTTCCAATTTGTTTATTACATACTCATATATACATACTCTTAGAACACTTTTTTATACATAGAACACATAAGTTATAAAATTTAACAAACCGCTTTTTTTTACTTTGTTCTCAATGTATCTTAGTTAATTTATAAATTCAACTGTAGATATGTTTTACTCTAAGCATGCTTAAAAATATATGTAATACATAATAATGTAATAAGTACTAGAAAATTGCTCAGGAATGAAGTTTTACCAATTAAACATCTCAACATTTAACAAAACACTTCATTTTATTTTATTGTAGGAATACAAATTGAGTTTGAGAATGTACAATTTATAAACGATGAAAATACATAATTGATACAATATGCAAAAAGGACTTCTCAATCCCTGAACTAGACTAATGATAAGTTTATTAGTCATGTAGTCATTTAATACATAAAGATATCCTCAGAAACATATTTTATTTTCATTCTTTTAACATTACCCTAAATATTTTCTTTGATTAAACACAATTAAACTACATACGATCTATAGTCTATACACAAAGATAAATATCACCCATGAAAATAATAAAATATAACTTTATATTATTATATCAACATGGTTATCAAGGTTGACACTTTTTGTTGCTGATTGCTTCAATTGCATTGGATTGAAATGAATTGAATCTTAGTGTCAAAAAGTTCACCAAATCGTGATTATTTCAAGGCTATGGCTTCTAGAAGAGCTCTGCTAACTCAGCAGAACGTATGCCATTACTGACTAATCATGATTATCTAATGATAGCTAATACAATTTGAGAAATAACTTTAATGTTAGGCAATTAATTCACTAATATATTATTTTATTTCAGAATCAGATTGTACTAGGAACCCAGATAGTCTGTTAATAAATGTTGACACTTTGTTTTAACAATTTTAACAAATTTCCCCCTGCGGGACGGGGTTAAAATATTTTCGCAATAACCTCTGCTTGTCGTAAGAGGCGACTAAAAGGGGAAGCTTCTGTGCAAGACGTACCTCGTGTAGGACAAACCTTTCTCCTCCTTTCTCTCTCTCTCTCCTTCCTTCTTCTTCCTTCTATTACTTTCCTTACTTCTTTCTTCCCTTTCCCCTGCCGTTCATCCTCCACGGAGGCCTTTGGCCTTTCCGTTGACGACCTTGGCTACTAACCTGTCTCTTCTCGGTTCATTATTGGATACCACTGATTTCAGCTCCTGAATGAAAGTGCGCCGGTTGCAATACCTTAGTAGAAAGGCCTTAGAGATGACAATAACTGGGTACCCTACTTTGAGAAAAGATTGGTTGTGTTCATGAGGGCCCGGACGTAAAATTGGCACTTTCCTACACCAACTTGCTGCGACGACCTCTCTCTCGGCGATGCTCTATGCGAAGGTTGTCATGTCTAGCATCGTATAGGGCCTCTCGTCGGGACAGTTAACAGGGCCACATGTGGTAGTACCAACTTGTGTCACCCTGGGTCTACGATCCCAGTACTGTGTGGGTGGTCCCCAATCACGGCATGGCCGACAACATTGTCGCCGCTGGCACCGTACTGCCAAACATTACTAGCAACTCACTGCCCGGTCCCTCTCAGGGCCGTAATATTGACAAGAGGCAGAAACGGGTAAGGCCGTCCAGCCCTATAGTAGGAAAAATCCAGGAAGTGGTGAGGCCCCAGCCCCGCTTCCTGATAATGTCTCGAGTAGAGAACAATGAAGACCTGAAACGTGTTAGCCCATTTATCCTCAAAAGAGTGATAAATGGAGCAGCGAAATCGGAAGCCTCAATAAGGAAATTGCGTGATGGCACCATCATGATTCAGACCACGACTGGCACACTCTTCAAATATAATGGCGATCTTTGAAATACCGTTGAGAAATACAACTCATATACCGGGGAAGGTGGAACCTCACAGGTTTTTCAATATTTGCAAGGGAGTGGTCACTTTCTATGACCTCGACTGCGTGAGCATTGAGGATATCTATGAGGAGCTTTCTCCTCAGCACTTAACTGAAGTGTAGCGCATTGTCACCAAATAAAACGAACAAGAGAAAAAACTGACACGTATATCCTCACATTTGCGACACCTACCCTTCCATAGGCAGTCCGAGCAGGCTTCCACGTGCTCAGGGTCCGGCCGTATGTCCCTAATCCTAGGCGCTGTTTTCAGTGTCAGGAATTTGGGCATACGAAGCTGCAATGCCGTGGTAAGCCGACCTGTGCAGATTGTGGACAAGAGGCTCACGAAACACTATGTGAGTCTCCGAAGTTCTGCGTAAACTGCAAGGGTCCACACACTGCCTGGTCTCGGGCCTGTCCGAAATGGAAGTTAGAAAAAAAAGTCCTGAAGATTCAATCCGAAAAAAATATCTCATAGGCCCAGGCATGCAAGGAATACACATCTAGTCAGGCTCCTGTATTTCAAACATCATACAGCCAGATTGTCAGTCAGAACATAAACTGTCCCAACTGCCATTGCGCAATTAATCTCGCTAAGACGCCATCACGACCTGTACCATTGGTCTCTGCTCGAGACACTCGTATTGAAAACGCGCCAACTAAGGTGTCGCCGATATTTTCACTGGGAGCAAAACTGCCACCTAAGTCGTCTTTCCCACCGAGGACGCCTCCTCGGGGAACAACCCCCCCAGCCCTCCTCGGGGAAATAAATTACTTGTGGCCACTGTTAAGTCGCTCATTCTCGTCTCTGGGCCTCCAGAGGCCGGGATGAGTGGCAAAACAGGTGAGGCCGTAAAGGTGAGTCCCACTGGTGCCTTGAAGTAGGACCAGCCAGAGACCGCCGAAAAAAATAATATAAAAAAGTGTTGAAGACCTTAACAAAGCCTTCGCGCAAGGATCCGACTAGCCAGTCTCTCCAAAATAAACCAAAGCCTCTCCTGAAGCAGGAGGTCCAGGAGAGACTGGGAAAGGCAAGAGGACCTAAAAAGGCCCTCAGCCAATTTTTATTTTTAAGAGATAGCGTCATGGATTGCAAGGATAATTAAATCTTATATTAATAAAGTATGTCGCTACTACAATGGAATTGTAGGGGTTTCTATGCTCGTGCAGAGGAAATTAAACAACAAATTTCTTCCCTGCATCCTTCTATCTTATGTTTGCAGGAGACCCACTTCTGCCCAAATGACAACCCGATGCTTCATGGGTACGATGTGTATCGTACCGACAAGCCTTTCATTGATTAGGCTAGCGGAGGTGTGGCTATATTCGCACAAAGCAATATTTACCATAAGAATATTAATATCGTTTCTGATCTCCAAGTGATCGCTGTCCAAGTATCCCTTGCTTTGGAGATGGCAGTATGCTGCATATACCTCCCGCCAGGTGAACGTATTTCGAAGAGGAGCCTAAAGGCCCTCTTTATGCAACTTCCCGCCCCCTACATCATCTTGGGGGATTTTAATCCGCATAACCTGGTGTGGGGATCTAATTTTACAGATGCCCGCGGGAGGATGGTAGAGGATATTCTTGTCTTGGGAAACCTGGTGTTAATCAACACCAGGACCCAGACACACTTCTCCACATTTAATGGTTTCTCCTCTGCCATCGACCTAACTTTATGTGGCCCAGGGATCGCTGCTCTCTTCCTTTGGGATGTCCATGCGAACCTATCTGAGATCAATCACTTTCCCATTCTGCTTTCCCCACTCCAAGATCGCCCAAGTACAGCACGGGTACCCCAATGGGTGATTAAACATGCTGACTGGGATAAATTCCGGTAGCTCACCGTATTTCATGAATCCCCTTCTCCTGACGTCGACGGTCATTGCGGCGGCGAGGGCTTCCATCCCTAAATCCGCGCCACCGTCCCTTTCCCTGGTGGAGCGAGGAGTGTCGGTCAGCTATTTCTGACTGTCGAAGGGCCCTACGTCTCTTTCATTGACATCCTACTTTGGAGAATTTGGAGTCATTCCGGATTCTACGTGCTCGAGCTCGCCGTGTCATTCATGAAAGCAGAAGAGAGTCTTGGAGAAAGTTTATTTCTACCCTTGCAATTACCACTCCCACAACTAAGGTTTGGGACAATATCCGTAAATTACGTAATCTAACGGTTCATGTGTCTCCTCCCCTGCGGAGGTCATTCATGTATTGGGATCGATGTTCGCCCCTATTTCTAGCACTACTAACTACTCCAACGAATTCGCAGTTCATAAGAGGAACATCGAGCGCCATGCTATTGATTTTGGCCAAAGTGATTATAACTCACCCTTTACCAAAGATGAACTGACCTAGGCCGGCAGCACAGCCTCGGGTCCAGACGACATTCATTATGAGATGTTGCGTTAGCTACCCCCTGACGGACAGGCTCTTTTCTTAGACCTCTACAATAGTGTTTGGGAATCTCATCAGTTCCCATCACTATGGAGGCAAGCAACCGTTATACCTATATATAAGAGTGGCAAAGATAAATTGGTGCCAACTAGCTAAAGATCGATAGCTTTAACTAGTTGTGTATGTAAAATATTGGAAAAAATAATTAATAAGCGACAAATGGTATTTAGAATCTCGTAATCTTATATCTAATATTCAATGTGGTTTTCGCCGTAATCGATCCACAGTGGATCACCTTGTCCATCTAGAGACGGCTGTTTGTGACACTTTTCTCCATAAGCAGCATCTTCTGGCTGTTTTCTTCGATCTGGAGAAAGCGTACGACACCACCTGGCGGTACGGCATTTTCCAAACACTTTTTAATTGGGAGTTTCGAGAGAACCTTCCAATTTTTATATCTAATTTTATGTCGGACAGACACTTCTGGGTAAGGTTGAATAACACCTTATCCGACGATTTTATTCAAGAAAATGGGGTGCCTCAGGGTAGTATTCTGAGCTGAACGTTGTTCGCTATTGCGATAAATAGCATTGTTGACAATGTGAGCTTGCCTGTACGTTCATGCCTCTTGGTGGATGACTAAGCAATTTATTGCAGTTCGTCAAAACTCCACAGGGCTGAACGGCAGCTACAGCTCTCTCTCAACAATCTTTGGTTGTGGGCATCGCGTAATGGCTTTCGCTTCTCTGCAGCCAAGACGGTTGTCCACTTCTACAGATTACGTGGAATACAGCCAGCCCCCAGTATTTTGATGAAGCACGTTGTTTTACCAGTCTCAGAGAGCGTAGGGTTTCTGGGACTTTTATTTGATTTTAAATTAAGTTGGACCCCCCCTCC